>CAUYRT010042094.1:0-47034 GCA_963574885.1 Lepilemur ruficaudatus
CATATTACAGTGGTACAAATGTTTAGGTTATGTATATCATAGCAACAATAAATTTAGGCCAACTCTTAGCCAGATTAACATTAACCTCCACATTAAAGGTCTAGACAAAGGGAAGATGTCCTCATTTCCAGGCATAAAAACTATTTTCCTCAGCATCTACTGTTCTATGTGGTATGCCTAGATTTAAAGGAAGTAGTAAAAGTCACGTGAAGGGGCAAGAAAAAATCACTGCAATTCCAGGAGACAAAGAAATCATCAGGATAGATTCATTTATGACACAGAAGTTGAAATTATTTAGCAAGGAAGTTAAAGCAAATATTGTTAATACATTAAATGTTCCAAAAGAAAAAAAACATATGCAGCATTCAAGATAAGATAGACAACTTCAGCAGGGATGTAGAAAGTATAAGAGAAATCAAATAGAAATGTTAGAAATGAAAAACACAAGCCAGACAACATAAACTTATATGCATAGTACTAGGTGAAAGGAGCCAATTTGAAAAGGGTATTTACTGTATATATGATTCCAGTTATACGATATTATAGAAAAAGAAAAACTATGGAGATAGTAAAAAAGATCAGTAGTTGCCAGGGGTTAGAGGAAGTTAGGACAAATAGGCAGAGAACTGAGAATTTTTATAGCAACGACACTATTTTGCATAATACTATAATGTTATATACATGTCATTATATATTTGTCCATACTCAAAGAGTGTACAACACAGAGAGTGAACCCTAATGTAAACTATGGACTTTGGGTGATAATGATGTGCCAGTGTTTGTTCATTGATTGTATCAAATCTACCACACTAATTAGGGATGTTAATGGTGGAGAAGGGACTATATGAAACTCTGTATTTCCTGCTCAATTTTTCTATGAACCTAAAAAACTGTTCTAAAAAATAAAGTTTATTAATTACAAAACAAAAAAATAAATAAATAAAAATAAAAAATAAAAAAACAGTAAAGAAATGAAGAATGAAAATGGATACCACCATGGAAAGAATAAGTAAATTTGGAAATAGATGAATATAAGTTGCACAAATGAAACATAAAGAGTAAAAATGAGTGAAAAAACATGAAATATCCAAGAGCTGTGAAACAACATCAAACCACCCACCATTCATGTGATCGAAAACCTAAATGGAGAACATAAAGAGAAAGAAACAAAATTACTGGAAGACAAGAAACAAGAGATCCACAAAATTCAGAAAACAATAAATTAGCCTCAGTTTCCTCACATGTAAGAATGGAGACCATCATGTTTTCTTTTAGGAATTTGTGTGAGGAAGAAATATTACGGAAGAAATGATACTTTTATATAATCTTCTAACCTCTGAGTATTTTGAATCATTATCATCACATTATTGTCTTTGTTGAAAAATCAAGTGACCATAGATAAGTCTATATCTTTACTCTCTATTTTATTCTAACACTGCTACTCCAATTCTTCTATCTTAATTATTATAACTTTAAGTCGTACAATCTGGCATCCTCTTTTTTTCAAGAGTATCTTAGTTGCTCTAGATCCTTTACATTTTTGTGTACATTTTAGGACCATTTTGTCAAGTAATGTCAACCAATATAAACAACTTTTGAAAATTTTGTTGAGATTATGTTAAATATTTATTAATTTTCTAAGAATTTACATCTTAAAACGCTGCCTCTTACAAGTCATATCTATATGTGAGGTGTTTATTCATTTATTTAGGCCCTCTGCATTTTTTTTTCCTCCACAACATCCATAACTACTTCTGTCACGTGATTTCTCCTGTCTAATCTCCTGTCTCACATCTCTATCACTCCATAGATTTGATTTACTTCCTTCTTTTGGCTTCTTTGGAATTACCAACTACATTCGTTTCCTACTGCTGCTGTAACAAACAACAATTATAGTGGCTTTAAACAGCACAAATATATTATTTTACAGTCTGGAAGTCGGAAGTCCAAAGTTAGTCTTCCTCTTATCCCCTCACTTTTGACTCTGTCACTATCATACTTTTTCCTGACTCTGAACTTTCTGCATCCCTCTTATGAGGACCTTACAATTATATTGGAATTCAGGATAATCTCCCCATCTCAAGGTCCTTAATTTAATAACATTGACAAAGTCATTTTTTTTCATACTAAGTACTAGACACATGGGTTTTGGGAAGCAGGATGTGAACATGTTTGGGAGGTGGCATTATTCTGTCTACCACACTGTCCTTGATGTTTTCTGGCTATCACAAGATATGGGGCTTAAATGATAAAAAAATGATTCATATATAATAATATATATGAAAGTCTTATAAATTCTATTAGGGAGTTAGAGCTCTCCTAAAAGATAATGAGTCATAATTCAAAAGTTTTAATAATAAAAGGAATGACATAGACCAATGTAAGTTTTAGAGAGATCACTTCATTGCGAGCTGGCCAGAGAAAGATTATGGACAAGGGAGCAATTAGAAATTGATTTAGTGATTTAGGTGAAAGACACTTACTTTTTTTTTTTTTCTTACAATAGTGATAAAAAGAACTAGACAGAATAAAGCTATTAGAAGGTTGAATGAAAGGTCTTGGCAAGTCTTAGTTTTTGGGTGTTTAACCAGAACAGTGAGTGCTTTTTTTCTCATGCAAGCTGGGTGATTTCTCTTTCAGACGTATAGCTTGAGAACAGTCTATTGCCCTGGTCTATAACACATTCATCTAACTTGAGAAAACATTTTATTCTTACTGCTTGACCTTTTGATATTATGAATCAAAGGAATAAAAACTTAAAAATGAACCTTGGCACTTACCTTTCACTCAATGGTTTTCTGTGAGTGGCAAACTGTAAATAGGATAGTAGACAATGATACTATGAGTCAATAAGTAGACATTAGAGAAGAAACTGGGGATTTTAATTTATTGTTTCTTTAGAACAGCAGATTTAACTGGTTTTTAGTAACTGAGCATTTTACATTTCTTTTTTCTAGCCTTTCTAGTTACTGGAAAGCCAACCATTAATTTTAGCAGTAAGTTCCCTTTCAGTTCACATTTTCTTTGTTTCTAGGGTTCTTTCTTATTTCTGGAGAGAGAGAGAGAGAGAGAGAGAGAGAGAGAGAGAGAGAGAGAGAGAGAGAGAGAGAGAGAGTTAGTTGTGTGTGTGCATGCACGCATGTATTTATGTTTTCTCATAGATATTTTAGAGTAAATTTGAGAGAAGATGAATCAGGGGCTGTTGCCTAGGTATTTTAAAGTAAAAATGCCTAATTTCTTTATAGTAGGTAGAATTCTATATAATCATTTCAAGGTATATATTCATTCACATCAGTGATTTGTTAGACAAGTACTTTTTTATAACACATCATCGTGCTATAGTTCTTGTGGGAAGACCACAGTATTTTCCCCCAGGGTCCTCAGAAAAGAGATTTACCAATTTTTTTCTTGGCTAAGCTAATTTTTTCCCCCACAGGTTTACAAATTAAGGCTTAATAACTCCCTTTTGGCAGCAACTAATCTGAGGATTCCAAGGTGCTTACCAGAAATCTCAAATTGTTCGTTATGTATGCCATCCATAATAAGGCAAAATGCCACATTTTCAAATTAAGCCCTTGCAATTTGCCTGAGTGGTTTATCAATCCTCATCTAGCTATGCAAATTGTAGCCTACTACTGTCTGCATAAGAATTGCCAAGGGAAGAGATAAGGAACGATTTGGACAAAAGTTGATAAGAGAGCTACAGTAAGAAGACAACACTGGGAATTTTGTATTAACACTATTTTTTATACTTATCAATTTTGTCCCCCCATGCTCCTTTCATTATGAATTTATTAGTAAAAAGATGGACAAGAAAGAAATTTGCATGAGCTAATTTCAGAGTACAAACAATTTTCAAGTGCCCAAATCATTTAAAAAGCTATACATAATTTATATAGGGACATTCTGCTTTTATATTCATTTAGAATGAACTGTCATTTTTATTTAGCTAAAAATTGAGAAAGTAAATTGTAACAATGATGAATAAATGTCAAATGTATGTTTTCTTACAGAGTATGATGCAATATGATTAAAGAAATTCTTAGCAAATTGACACACTGTCATTGTGTTAATGCTGCAATCACCTCAATTGATAAACTTGACATCGGTTGTAATGTCTCTTTTTTTTAACTCTGATTTTCATTTATTTGAGTCTTCCCTCTTTTTATCTTAGTCTAGTTAAAGTTTGTGAATTTTATTTATCTTTTCAAAAAACCAACTTTTCCTTTTGTTGATCTTTTGTAATGTTTTAAAAATGTCAATAGATTTGGAGGATATAAGTGTTTTTTGTTACATGGATGAATTGTACAAAGCCAAAGTCAGGGCTTTTAGTGTATCCATCACCACAAGAGTATATATTGTACCTGACAGATAATATTTTTTTTCTCAGTTCCCATTATCCCTCCACCTTCTTAGAAGTTTCTCATGTCCATTATACTACTTTATGGTCACACAGCTTGCACTTTTACATGAAAACATGTGGTATTTGTTTTTCCATTCCTGAGATACTTCACATAAGATAATGGCCTTCAGTTCCCTACATGTCGCTGCAGGAGACATTATTTTCTTTCTTTTTATAGCGGAGTAGTACTCCATGCTCTGCGTGTGTGTGTGTGTGTGTGTGTGTACACATTGCGTTTGCTTTAGCCATTCATCAGCTGATGGACACTTGAGTTGATTCCATATTTTTGCAATTGTGAATTGTGCTACAATAAACATTCAGGTTCAAGAGTCTTTCTGATATAATGATTTCTTTCCCTTTGGGTAGATACCCAGTGGTGAGATTAATTTTACTTATTTCTGCTCTGGTCTTCATTATTTCTTCCTTTGTACTAATTTTGGGTTTGATTTGCTCTTGCTTTTCTAGTTATTTGAGGTACATTGCTAGGTTATTGTTTTAAGTCTACGTCCTTTTTAATGTAGGCATTTGTTGCTATAAACATCCCTCTTAGTACTACTTTTTTCTGTATCCTATAAGTTTTTGTATGTTTTGTTTCTATTTTCATTTGTCTCAATCTTTTTTAAAAAATTCCTTCTTAATTTCTTCATTGACTCATTGATTGTCCAGGAACATGTTTAATTTCCATTATTTAACTTCAGAATATAGTACAAAGCTATAGTGACCAAAACAACATGATGCCGGCATAAAAAGAGACATATAGAGCAATATAAAACAATAGAAAATCCAGAAATAAATCTATATATTTACAGCCAATTCATTTTTAACAAAGGCACCAAAAACATGCATTGGAGCATACACAGTCTATTCAGTAAATGATGCTAGGAAAATTTATATCTATATAAAGAAGATTAAAGTAAGCCCTTATATTTCACCATGTACAAAAATTAAAATCAATTAAAGACTTTAATATAAAACTTGAAGCTATAAAACTAAAGGAAGAAAACTTTGGGAAAACACTTAAGGATATTAGTCTGGGCAAAGATTTCTTGAGAAAGACCTCAAAAGCAAAGGCAAACTGACAAATTGGATGACATTAAACTAAAAAGATTTGGCACAGCAAAGGAAACAATTGACAAAGTGAAGAGACAACCTACAGAATAGGAGAAGATATTTGCAAACTATTCACGTGGCAAAGGACTAATAATCAGGTTATACAAGGAACTTAAATAATTTATTAGCAAAAATCAAATAATCTGATTAAAATGTGGACAAAAGATCTGAAGAGACATTTCTTAAGAGAAGACATACAAATAGCCAATAGGTATATAAAAAGATGCTCAATATCTCTAATCATTAGGGAAATGCATATCAAAATCTCAATGAAATATCGTCTCATCCCAGTTAAAATGGTTATTATATGTTCTAGTACTATTAAGAATAGAAAGTCACTGCAACTTAATAAATATACAGATGACTCAAACAAATGTTTGGATTTCCTAAAGATTATGAGTTATAATTAATAAATGTAAAATTGTGTCTTTGTTACATGTGCCTCCACTAAGAAACTGTTTTGCATTTAAAATGCAAAAATATCATTCAGTGAAAATTAAATCTATAATAGTATCAGAAACTATTTAGAATTTGGCAGAGTCTATTCCTCATCTCAAAAATATATAATGATCATAATTTCTTATAAATGTTTCTTTCAGAATATTATATTACTTCAAATATTTCACTTTTGAATACACGATTCAATTAACTATTAATATTATCTATTACACTTGTATTGTACAGTATATATATTTGCATTGTATGTAAGTAATACCATGTTGAATAGCCTTTACTTAAGTCTGTACTTATCTTTAGCACTTTTCTTCAGTGAACTCATAAGAAGAAAATATTTTTTTGGCAAATATATGCGTACTTAAGGTTTTTAGAACACATTATTGAATTTTCTTGTGATAAATGCCAGTGTTCTCCTTCCAGAGCTAGAAATCTTGTCGAATCTGCTCTTAGCCTACTTCTCCATTGAACATATCAGGCTCATGTTTCTTTTCTGGGCTATCCACACATGTCCTTCTCACGGTGTGCAATGTCACTGAGCACTCCATCCCAAACCCTGCCTTTTATATAGGTATTTCTTTAAATATACATTTGTAAGACCTTCGCTGCTCTCTCAAGTCCCCAGGGTATATGGTATCATCCAAACTCTGTGCTACTGTGCAGCACTTCACATTTCTAAATATAAATATGTGCAAAAGAAAAGTTTTGATAGCATTAGATGATTTTGTCTAATGTAACAGAACACCTTGTCAGACTCTATGTTGATGATTATATGTTTTTTTCTTCTTGGATCTATTCTTGTACTAAGGTATATTAAAGAGTTTCCCAATATTGAATAATCCTTTTATTCCGGGAATAAATCTCAGTTTGGCACAAATTTATATAGGTATATATACTTACACACACACACACACATATATGAGAGATACTAGATATTTAATGAACGTGATGTTAAAAATCATGTTTGCCAATGTTTTATTGAGGTTTAGTTGCATGGATATTTTAAGTGTGATGGTATCTATTCATCTATATGTGGCTGTATCTATCAGCTTTAAATATTAATGCTATAACTGATTTAGAAAGGAATTTAAAAGTTTTCCATTTTTTGGTTCCTCTGAATCTATTTATGAAAAATTATGATTTCCTGGACTGTGAGGATTTTATACAATTTCCCTACAATAAACTAGTCTTATTGCTTTCTTGTAGAGTAGTACACTTGGATAAATTTATAAATTTTTCTCCCATGAAAATTTTTCTGTATAAACTTTCAATCTCTACTGGCTTTAAATTTTATATTGGTTTTCCTAGGATTTTATCATTTAGTATTGCAAATGTCTTGCACAGAATTCAAAATAGGCTTATGATAATTATAAATTGTATTTCTTAATTCATCTTGATTATTATTAGCTCTCATTTACACTGTCTGCTCTCTCTGCTTTCTTGATTATCTCTTTTTCTGAGTTTTTTCAAGGATTAATTTATTACTTCTTCATTTATTCATTTTTTTATTTCTACTCTTTTCTGTTTCTCTCTCATTAAATTTGATCTTACATAATATTTGCTTCCTTTTGCTCCCTCTTAGCTTATGTTGATTAGGGAATTTAATATGTAAAATTATTTTAATATAGGTAATTGTTTATGGTTATACATTTTTTACTGTTTTTAATATATGCTTTAGACATACCACATTTTTCTTTTTCTATTTTAAAACACTTTTATATTTGTTCTTGTATTATTCCTTTCACAAAATGTTATTAATGCTTGTATAAATATTTTAAATTTTGATGTCGATGGATACTTTGTTATTTGTATCTCAAAGAATTATAATGTAATCAGAGTGTTTTTCATATTTCTCCTGTATGGAATTATTTATGTTTGATATGTGATATATTATATGGTCAATTTCAGTAAATATTCTATGTGTATTTAAGAAGAAGATTTTTTGCATAATTATAAAATATGCTTATTAATTTTCTTTTTTTGTTCTTCTAAATTGTAACCGTTTTTCAGTGTGTTTGAGCTATCTTTAGCAGACTTTGATGTGCTAAATATTCCTATATTAATGTGTTTGTTAGATTGGTAGCAAAATAATGGATTTGGTTCTCTAGCCAACCCTGTAGCTCTGCCTTTTGTCACGTAAACTTGTATCCCCCCTTCCTAAGAGGATAGGTCTTCTACAATACCCCTTGAATTTAGGCTGACTTTGTGACTTGATATGACCAGTAGAATATGACAGAAATTATTGTATGCCTGTTATATGCCTATATTTTAAGAGATCTTGTATATTTCCACTCTCTTGTGGACCCTGCTATCACCATGAAATGAAGCCCAAGCTGGCAAGTGAGAGACCACATGGAACAGAGCTGAAGAGATTCAGCTAACCACCAAAGAACCTCCAGAAGCAGAGCCTCCTAAAAATCCTAGTTTACTGCAAATATGGAAGGAAAGCCTGAAAAAGATAGAAGAACCATTCAGCCAATTCAGCCTAAATTGATGACCTGAATATTTGTGGGCTAAATAAGTGACTGTTTTCATAAGCCACTATGGTGGTTTCTTATGTAACAAAATATTACTCAAACAGATATTGATACATAGACATAAGGTATTTCCACAGCAAATCCAAAATATGTGCAATTAGTTATAGGATCAGATGTCAGGCAGAGACTGGAAAAATGGCTGCACAAATGTTAGCCCATGTTATGCAATCTTACAATATATGATTAAATTGTTGCTCACCATAACATGGAGGCTAGAAAACATACGTTATAAACTGTTGGACTTTAGCAAGATGATCTGTGGGCAAAATATTGAAAGCAGCTAGTGTCTGGTTATTATTAGCTGCATATAATATGAGACTGCAAAATAAGCAAAAGAAAGACATGACTGATTAGCTAGTAGGATTAAAGGGGAATATTGCAGGGCCAGGCCTTTCTGGGTTGCAAAATAAAACTGCTTCTCATGTCTAGCCTCCCATTCTGCAGACATCATTAATGCAAAACATAGCCTGGAGTAAACAGATCCAGCTGAGAGTGTGGCTGCAAACACTTGAAAGAATTAAGGTAGTGCCATGTAGACCCTACCAGGTAGACCAGAAGGCTCACAGAAGGTTAAACTTCTACAGAAACCTATTCCCAGACTAGAAATAAGTAATCCAAGAAAAGAAGCTTTATCTCTCTATTTAAAAACAATTGTGTAGCTTTTACATCGCAGAAAGACTATAACTTGATTTACAGAATGCCTGCCTATACAATTGAGAGGGGTAAGTGTATGGAAAAAGTGCTTCTATCCTGGACTAAACAGGGCTGAGATTATAAGGTTTTTTATGGCATTGATTTTCTATATGCAGAAAGCAGAATTAGAAATCTACTCAGCTGCCAGCACAGATGATTTCTTCAGAAGTTCCCAACCAGTGTAATAGAAAAGAAAAAAAAATATCTCAGAGGGTGGAGCCAATAGTGCAAAATAAAGGACTCAGACCACTGAAGAACAATTGACTGGGAAGTTACTCCTAGGGATCAAAAATAGGCTCATTCAGGGACATTTCCCTACCTTAGAGTAGAGGTGATCTAGTGACATTTTCCCTGCATATTGCAGAACTGCTATGTATGGACTCATATCTGCTATTTTATCTTTAGGTCTTCCTTTGTTTAAACCTAAGTTTTAATTGAAGTAATCCTGCCACTATTTCAATATTTTTGTTGAGAATAAGGAGTGGAGTGCAGATATTTTTCTTTTCATTTCATAGGTCTCCAAATAAAGAGGAGATGAATCTGGAGCTTATGTAGGTTTTAGGTATATACTTTAAGTGTGATATCATAATTGGATGGAGATTTATGGGTAATTGTGGATGTGGATAGTGTATTTTGCATGTAGGAATGATATAAATAATTGTGCATATATGGCAGACAGTTACAGATTGATTGCAAAAACAACCCCAATTCTCCAACTGTACGTGTATATATTAACGCTTTTTTGCAAGATGATTTGTCAGCTTCTCTTATTTAGAGATGGAGTTTATTTCCTCATCCTCTGAGTCTAGGTCAGTCTTGTGAGTTGAATTGGCAAATAATACAAGGAAGAAGTCAAAATATACCATTTTCAAGCCTAAGCCTCAGGTAGTCCTGTTTATTTCTGTTCTTTTGTGAATTCATGCCTCTCCTAAGAAAACAAGCTGATATTAGTTTGATGGAGTATGAGAAACCCTTCAAAGGAGAGCTCAGGCATGCTAGCTAATTGTCATCCAAGCCCTGGAAGAGGGGCCTCCAAGTCAGCCTGCAGTTAATCTCAAATATGTGAGGCAGCCAAGCCCAAATTACAAGGACCCAGATGACTCCAACATAAATTGCCAACCATAAAAATAATAAGCAAAATAAATGGATGTTGTTTTAAGTCACTAAGTTTGGGAATGTTATTATGGAGCAGTAGTTAATTGATAACAGAATATTTCTATTTATTTCTTACTACATCTTTTAAAATTTTGATTTATACATTATTCAATGTTTGGGTATTGATAATTGTTATATATGCATTATGAACTGTGACTTTTAGTAAAAAATTGTTTTTCTTTTCCTAAATGGAGTTTTTCTGGTAGACTTCTACTTTATCTTATATCAGATCCCAATCCTTGACCTTTTTTATTTTTTAGAGCTGTCTGGAATACCTTTCCCATTCCAATTATTTTTAGTCTTTTTTTCGCTATTTTTTTGTAGTCAGCATAAAAAATGGTTCTGCCTTGTGAGACAGTCTTAAAATCTTTGTTTTATTTAATAGGTGAGTTAAGCCCATTTGATATATTGATACATCTGATATAGTTGGTCTCAAATTTTTTATTAGTTTTATTATATTCATTTGGTGTTTTTCAATCTGTATACTCTCTATTCTTTGTCTTTTAGAATATATTCTATCTCTAGGAATGTTTATTATCTTTATTTTAGTGGCTATTTTCAAAAGTAAAGAATTTCATGGTCATCTTATAAAAATATACTAAGGGAGGTATAAATATTATTTTTCATATTGCATGAGTATAATATGCCAAAAAGTTACTCAAGTTAAAAAGAGTTGAGCTAGTTCCCTAGATACAAAATAAATATAAATATGTCAACTGAATCCTATATATAAGACATACAGATAAAAATGAAGTTCTAAAAAATTAGCTAAAATGTCAGATAATAATAAACATGAAGTACCAGAAATAAACCTACAGAAAGACATGTGCAAGACCTCTATCATTAAATAATAACCCCTCATGGATGGACTTTGTAAAAGACCAAATGAGCGACTAAATAAATGATATTCTTAGGTTGGAAAGTTCAGGATTGTAAAGATAACAATTTCACAAAAACATTTATGGAGTTAATACAATTCCACTTAAATTCCCAACAGATTTTATGGAGAAACTTGAAAGCTGTTTCAACATTTTATAGAAGGGCACAAGAACAGTAAAATCTGGGAGACTCCTGGTAAACAACAGGCACAAAAAAAATATGAAAAGACCCAGATAAGAAGGTAGGCCTTGTTAAAAATCTATACTTATTCTGATTCTACAGTAATTAAGTCAGCATTTTATTGGTTTAGGGCTAACAAAAAATATGGAGTCCAGAAATGCTCCATGATATTTTCACTTGACAGAAGACAATTGGATATTCATAAGAAAGAAAATGTTTTACTGAACCCTCTACCCCACACTGTAGAGAATAATCAGATGTATTAAATGCCTGAATATGAAAAGTTAACATAAGGCTTTTAGCAATAGGCTTTCATAAAATATAACAATATCTTCATAACCTTGGGATTGTGAAGGGATTTCTTAAACAAGACAGGAAAAAGCAACAAGACTAGAGAGTAAAAGAAAAAAGAAAAAACAAAAAAACAGTCCATTACACAAACTTTGCTGATTGTGATTGTCATAGTCTTCAAATTTTTGGGACCAGAGGACAATATTTAGTTATGTTTTTAACATTTTGTAGGTTTAATTTTGTGTCTATTGAATCTAGTTTTTAAAACTGTGTTTGTATTTGGAATAGGTTTTCTATTATATATACACATTTTACTATAATATCTGCCAGCTGAAGATATTTTTATTTTTTAATAATATGCAGAGAGATAAGCAGTAAAATAGACAACACTAGTTAAAAAAAAAAAATCTATTTAGTGAAAGACAACCCAGCTTTGAAAAGACAAGTCAAGGGGAATTGGTAGAATATTAATTGTCAAGGGAGTTTTATGCTAAGAGATATTTAATAATTGTAAAGAATCAAATTAACTTAAAAAAATGGGCAAAACAACCCTGAAATAAACAAATGTAAATGCATACTTTATGAAGTGTCCTAATGTCCACTAACATATGAAGATTGCTCAACCTCAGAAAAACTATAAGGTCAGGAGATCAGTAAACATTAATAGGTCTCACAATTCTAAATATTGTCAATGTAGCCGACCAGCAGGAGTGCCGGGCAACAATACTTCAATGTCCTTTAGGAAGCTCATGGGTGTTTGTAGCTTTTAACAGGGCTAACCCATGAGAACAGTATGGTAAGTGAAGAAAGCCAGACACAGAAAGAAAAGAAAAATACTGTATAATCTGACTTAAATGAGGAATCGAAAAAAAATTAATACACAGGAACAGAAAATAGAACAAAAGTTGCAGGGGTGTGGAGATGTTGATTAAAGGGCACAAAATTGCAGTGATGTAAAATGAATAAGTCTAGGGATATAATGCACAGCATTAGGACCAGAGTTAACAGCATTGCATTGCATACTAGCAATTTGCTGACAGCAGATTTCAGGTGCTCTTACCAAAAAAAATTGATGGACGTGTTCATTTGCTTGACTGCAGTAATAAATTCACTATGTATATGTATATGAAAAAATTATGTTGTACACCTTACATATGAGACAGAGAGAGAGAGAGAGTGAGAGAGAGATGGCCGGGGGGCTGGGGTGGGAACGTGGAGAGAGCACTCATCACCAGCATTCACTAAAGCTCAACTTGATTCCATGTGGAACAATTCTACTCCTAGTCCCAGAAATGCTCACACACCACCAAAAAATGACAGGAAGGAAAGCCCAAATTGTGATGGTAGCACCATACAAACACACAAAGGCCCACCATTAACAGGTTGGATAATGAAATGGCAGTGTATTCACAGTACGGAAGAGTAGCCAGTGGTGAAAACAACTAGGTACTCCTTCAGGCATCCACACTCACACAATGAGCAGGTGGACCATACCCTTGTCCCCTCTGGTTCCACTGGGATCTGCCGGACAGTACAGGGACAGTTCCCCTTATAAACTTAGTAAGGTCTTAGGGTGAGAGTAATTCTGGTTCACAAACCATCCCCTTCTTAATGACATTGTGGTAGATAGGGATAGCCTCGAAAGGATCTTGGGAGTATGAAGGAGCACTGTGGAGTCAAAGAATAATGCAGGGTCTGGCCAAAAGAGCTAGGTGCGAGAATCTTAAGACTGGGCTAGGGCTGAGACAGCTGTAGCATCCTGCTTGGATCTTTGCAGAGGGCTCTTGGGGGTGGCTGTCTGGAAACTGTGGGTTCTGCTGCCTGGAAAGTTCCCAAGGGACTGGGATGAAGGAGCTACTGAAACTTGCCCTCTTCCCCCAACACAGGAATAGCAGGTGCAGGGGCTCCAGGGCATGTGCCCAGGCACCCTAGCCTTCCAGGCCTCACCACCATGTCAATCACTGAAGTGTTTGCTCTAGCTGTTGACCAGAGGATATTTGGTCTGGCACTTCTTGAACACCTTTACTTGGTGTTTGTTCAGGTTGACCTGTTGGCCAGGGTCTTCCTTCATAGGTTGGATACCTGTTCTTCTCAAGATGTAGCTCCTGCTGCTCATTCTTGTTGTATACTCTATTCCTGCTGCTGCCTTCTGGGGGACCCTGAAGATGGTGGGGGGGCCCTTGAGATATACAGGTTTTTGCATCCTTGTCCCTGTTCTATTCTCTGCATCTCAGGCTTAAATCATACCCTCCAAGCTGTGCCTACAGTGCTAGTTCTGGGGCCTTCCCTGTCCCACTGTCATTTTTAAATAGACCAGTATTGCTTAGTAACACATAGTAGTCAAGTGGCAAAATCTGAATATAAGTAGAGAGTTTAAATTATATAATTACCATTTATAAAGACAAGATTTAAACATAATTTCATGAAAATTTGATTCAACCTTCTATTTCTTATGCTTTGAAACAACTGCTATGAGGTATAGTTGGAAATATATAGCATGAGTGAATGTGTTCATCAACAAGTCAATGTTTTAATTTCTTATTTTATCATTCAGCTTCTCAAATGTCTAAAACATTTCCTTGCTATCACATTGAGAATATGAGTTTTTGAAGACATTGCTTATTTTGACATGAGGTGATTTGGAAGTGCTTTGGGTTCTTTAGAAAGAAAGCTTTCTAAAATTGTAACATTATTAATTCTTTTAACTTATGCAGCAATCCAACTTGGCTGACACAATGACAAGGAAAATGTTCTGAGGACAGAGGAATAACAACAAAGTATCTTTGAAAGAGACAAATGTCTAACTTTGATATGCACAATTTTGAGATAGCACACAAGATTTCTACTCCACTGTATACCTGACCTGTGCCATCCTCTTGCCCTGAGTATCAGTGGGCCTTGTAAATATGATGGGCTATCACTCTATAATTAGGGTGTATTATATGGCAAAGGTTAGGTGATTTTGCAATTAAGTTTCCTAATCAGTTGACTTTGAGTTAATCAAAAGGGAAATTATTCTGGGTGAGCTGGAATTAATAATCTGAGCCCTTTAAAATAAACTCTAGAGTTCAGAAGAAGTCAGGAAAATCAAAAGGAGCCAGGAATCTATTTTTCTTATTGGCTTAAAGAATCAAAATACTATGTTGTGGAGAGGATTGCATGGCAAGCAATGGCAGGTGTTTTTTAGGACTCTAACTCCAGGACTGTGGACGGTACTGGTCCATGGCCAGTTAAGAACTGGGCTGCACAGCAGGAGGTGAGTGGCAGGTGAGCAAGTGAAGCTTCATCTGTATTTACAGCCACTCCCCATCACTCCCATCACTGCATAAGCTCCACCTCCTGTCAGATCAGCAGTAGCATTAGATTCTCATAGAAGTCCGAACCCTACTGTAAACTGCACATGTGAGGGATCTAGGTTGTGTTGTTCTTGTGAGAATCTAATGCCTGATGATCTGAGGTGGAGCTGAGGCGGTAATGCTAGCTCTGGGGAGCAGCTGCAAGTAAAGATGATCATTAGCAGACAGGTTTGACTGAACAATAAATGGAATGTGTTTGAATCATCCTGAAACTATCCCCTCCTCTGTGATCCATGGAAAACTGTCTTCCATGAAACCAGTCCCTGCCTAAAAGGCTAGGGACACTGCTTTAGGAGTTTACAGGCTCAGTCATAAAGCTACCACAACTAAATACTGACAAAAATTTAGTGAGGATACTGAATTTAGAAGAGGCGCCTGAGTCTGATTTTTAAAATTTTCTCCAGAAATATTCAATGAGGCGTAGAAGTGCAGAAGGCAGATTGTTAGAATGATGTAATGTTAGGGAAAAGGAACTACAGAATGGGTCAAAACACTGAAAGTTCAAACACAGGCGTGTTCGGAGTGCTTCATCACAGCATCTGACCTGTATCAGTAGAGAAGGAAATAAAATCATGGGAATGTGATACCATAGGAGAAAAGTGAAGTTTGAGGAAATGATCTTTAATATTTGGTCAAAAAGCAACTATGATTGAACTAAGTACTTAAAAGAATAAAAAAAATATATAAAGGTTGATATATGGAATTATGACAATTACCTAGGTGGATAAAAATTTGAAATCACATGCATAGTTGAAGGAGAGGACCAGGAGGGAATATAGTTATAGCTAGGATGCCCTTTTCCAAAGCCATCAGCATTGTTTGTTGAAGGGGCTGTACAATCATTAAAATAATTAATAATGAAGACAATAAAGGGAGTTGAGAAGAAACCTGTGAGTCATAATCCAAAGCCCTCATTCTATAAAGGCAAATGAATAATAATTGCCAGATAACTGCAAAGAGAATAATTGGAAGGTAGTTCATTCAGGCTGCTTGAACCAAAACAAAAACATTTTTTTCTCATGAATATGGAAGAATAAATAAGATTTGAAAATTATAAGGAAATATTAAAGATAAAAATGCATAAATTTCTAAACAAAAAGATTTGTTGAATAAAAATTTCAAAATTCTATTTGACAAAATTATTTTAATTATAAGAGAGATTATTTTGTACTTATCAACAGAAAAAAAATACTAGTATTCAGGAAACCTTGAGAATTCCTTCAAATTAGCAGTAGACAATGACAAAAAAAGACAATCTTAAGAGTTAAAAGACATTCTCTGGCAAAATAAGCCCTTTGGGTAACTCAGCACCCCCAGAGATATTTCAACCATTAATTTTCATACAATATGGACACTAATAACTTAGTACTTCCATCCTGCACAATGCAAATTTCCCTTGTGCAAATGAAGACTTGCCCAGGCATCCCAGCTACTTAGGAGGCTGAGGTTAGGGGATCCTTTGCACCTGTGAGTGACCACTGCACTCCAGCCTGGGAGACATAGCAAGACCCTCATCTCTAAAAAAAAAAAAAAATTAAAATAGTCCAAACTTCTTCCCCAAAAAGGAAACAAAAGCACAAAATGCCATCAGTCATTCTTTAATTCTATTGTCAACAGTAATTCCTCTACCTACTTGAATCACAACTCCACATGATCATTGCTTACTTAAAGACTAAATCATAATATTAAGCATCAATTAAACATAAACACACATGTCGGTAGAGAAAAGAGGGAGATTTTTGTTAAGTATAAATATACATAGTTACAATACTGCCAAATATTGTAATCAAATACACATAGCTGATACAGTCTTCATTTCTATGTGATCATATTTAATATTTATAATTTTATTTTTATACCATACTATTCCACACCTTCTTTCTGCTCACCCAGCACTCAGAAAATGAGGGTTCTTATCCACGTGTAATAAATCAACCCTTTATTTGTGAAGAACTGGATTTTGTTCAGTTTCTGTAGTTTTCTATTAACTTTAATATTGTCAGGCACAGGAGGAAGGGCTGGCAAAGAAGGTCCTCATTTTGTTTGTTTTTACAAAATACCTCTATTCAAATATTCTGGAGACCATTCCTTCCAAATTGATGTCATAACTTCCGTTCAGGAAACTGGTGAGAATATGGATTCAAATTACATTGTAATTCTGTAGCCACAGTATCAAATTTTGGGTCTGCTTTACCTTAGAGTTGTAAGAAAATTTCTTTAAGCCCGTAATAGAGTGTGGCTTCCTGACTTTGCCCTCAGCTGAGTTTAAAACTGTTTGATGTTAATTTTCTTTCTGAAAATAATTCACTCAGAAACTTTCAGCGCAATCAAAGATATAACAATTCATAGCAATTGTGGAATGTGTTCTGCCAAAGCCTCCCTTTCCAAGCAAGCCCAGGCAACCAAGGCAACACAGTGTTACCAGAGTTCATGAACACTGTGTCACCGAGGTTGTTGATCTTACAAATCAATATATGATAAGAAACCCAGGACTCCAAACTCACAGAACCCACTGCCAAAATGGCCTTGCAATTGTCCCCGTGCTATTTTCACTGTTATAGCCCCGCTGCTGCTTTTTCTCTGCTGTTGCCATGTCAACTGCTGTCACCTCCCTGCTGCTGCCACATTGTTGCTGCTGCTTCCACCACTGATACCGTCACCATTAGTCTTGCCACGCCTATTGTAGGCATCAATGCTATTACTACTATTGTTGGGGGATCCAATCATCTGATTTTCTGCCAGTGATTCCTATTGCAGAAACTCTCAAGAAGCCAGTTTGAAAGAAAATACAGAGAATATAGTTTGTTGGATTCTCTGTTGGGAGTTAGGATCTGGAAGGGCAAATGTGGAGCAGAAAGGCAAGAGAACTATCCAGCACATCTGAAATGAGATGTTACTGATATGGAGAAGATCATAATTAGTGGATATGTTAGGTAGATACTTAGGATCTCCAGCTCTTCTAGGGACAAGGGTGCCCTGCTTTGGTGCTGCCTCAAGCAATTGCCCCACCTGAGAAGAAGGGTGGGCATTCCGTTTTTGGTGTTGCCCCACCTTAATGCTATCCCGAGCAACTGCTACACCTGGGGAAGAAAGGAATGCTTTACCAATCTAAGAATTCTCCAGCCTAGGCATAATAAGATTTGACAAGTGATTGAGTAAAGTTAATTATTGTCATTAGCTTAAATCTACATTGTGGTTCATCCACCCTAGGTAGGGCTTTTAGAGAAGGAGCTGGCATATTCAGATGCAGCATTGAGAACACCTGTTAATTATTTGGTAATATCCCACACCTGCTGAAAGCCCTTCCCTGGAAAGGGCAATAAAAGGAAACAACTGGAGAATTCCCAGGGAAAGAGTCAGTTTGTCAGTCTGTCTCTTTCCACTCACGGAGACAGACATGTTTTGTTTTATAATAAAAAGCTACTCATATGATATTGCTTCCTGCTTGTGGTCACTCCATCTCACAGGCTCTGCTTGTGATTTTTTTTTTCCAAGCAAGGAGCCAGAGAACTAGGATAACAGTCTGCCAAGAGGCTGGACCTGACGCTTTGGTGTGTCTATTAATCTCTGGCCACGAGCACACCACACCAAAGACCAAGAGCAGACTGCCACCCTGACAGATATAATAGTAGTGGACAAATGTGGTATATGCATTTGATGGTCAAGTCAACAGAATTTACTGATAGGTTGGCTATAGATATGAGGAAAAAAAGAGTTTAAGGAAGCCTCCATTATTTGGGTTTTAAAACTTGTGTTAATTGAGGTACTATGGTAAGCAAAATAAGAGCTTACCCCCAATATGTCCTCATGCTCATCACAGGAACTTGTGAGTATACAATGTTACATAACAAGGGCAAATTAAAATTGCAGACAATGAAAGTTGACAATCATTTTACCATGAGATCAGGAAATTATCTTGGATTATTTGAGTAGGCCCAATATTATCATAAAGGTCCTTAAAGGATAGAAGTAGGGGACAGAGGAGTCAGTGTCAAAGTTATACAGTCTGAAAATGACTTGACTAATCATTGTTAGCTTTGAAAATGGAAGTGGATTATGAGCCAAATTATGAGGATAGCTTCTAGAAGCTGGAAAAGGCAAGAAAACAGATTCTTTCCTGGTACCTGCAAAAGGAATGCTGCCCTGATGATACCTTGATTTTGCTTGGTGAAATCTAGTCCAGACACTGACACCCAGAATTATAAGATAATAAATTTGTTATTATTTTTTTGCATTGTTTAAAGGCACTAAGTTTTTGATCATCTGTCAGAGCAGCAATAGTAAATTAATATAGGTCTCATCTATGCAGACGTAGAAGATGGGCAGGAAAAGACTATGAATTTTCTTTTTTTCTATAAAGAGAGAGTGAAGATATCAAGATTTGTACTTTGGAGGAATTAGGTGTGGAGAGAGAGAGACAGAGAATTTTTTTAAAAAAAATGTAAAAGTGTATTAATGAGTTGCAACGTATAACGCTTATTTGAAATCTTATTAAAAGCAAACAAAAAATAAAACACATTTTTATAACATGGTGAAATTTAAGCACTGCTTGGGTGTTTCATGATATTAAGAAATTATTGTAAATTTTTATAGTAAATGGGAGTGCTTTAGATAAACTTAGGGAAAAATATCCCTTTTAGAAGTAAATACTGAAATATTTAGAGGTGAAATTATGTAATGTCTGAAATTTGCTTTAAAAAAAATGGTTGAGGGGGAAAGTGGGTGGGGTTTTAGATGATACGGGATTGTCCATGAGTGAATAATTGTTGAAATTTTATGATGAGTACATAAAGAGGCCATTTTATTATTTCCTCTACTTTTGTGTTAATTTCCAACTTTACCTAGTAAATGTTTAAATTAACTGATTAAATGTGTTTGGGATAGATAAGCCACCCAGGACAGAAATGCTAAACTCAATCTGCTCCTAAAGTTAGAAAATAACATATTAATATAACTGAGTTATAGATCTATTAGCCACTACTATACCAAAGTGAATAATTGGAATTCTCCCACGACTATATTAGGGGAAAATTTCTTAGAAAAATGCTTTCTATCACTTTTTTAAATGTTCTGGAAAATCACAAGGATTTTACTTGTATAATATTCATGACCCCAAGGTGTTGATAGTGAAAGTGATTTGAATATGCTTACTGTACTATATATTTTCTTATAAATGTGTGTGCCATTTTGTCAAAATTCTGTATCTGGTAAAATATTGGTATTTTCACTACATAAACAACACTGACAATACAATAATTAAAAGACACATAACCCAATTAAAATACGGCAAAGGATCTGAATGGACATTACTTAAACAAAAACATATTAATGGTGCATAAGCAAATGAAAAGATACACAAGATCATAGGTGGTCAGAGGATATAGGGTTCAGAACTGTCCATGGTTTCAGGCATCCACTGGGCGTCTTGGAATGGACCCCCACAGTAAAGGAAGGATTGTTGTATTTGATGTATGTCAATGTTAGACCTAGTTTCTGGTTTTTAATCCAAGGTTTCTTTGTAAAAGGAACCCCTTTGTTCATAAGAGTTTTCTCCCCTAAGACTATATGTAAATTTTAAAAGGGAAAACAGTCCTATTTATAATTTACTAGCATGAGATAGTCTCCCTTGCCTTTTTCTGAAATGTTGTTACATTTTTTAAATGTTTTATGAGGCTTTCTCTACTTGTGGTAACCATCAATTTCATGAACTATTGCTCACATTCTCTGTCTTGCAGAGAAGAGTCACATGACACAAGTAAAGCTTTGAAATGAGTTATTTCCTGGTTCAATAAACACATGTGTACTACTTGGAACTGAAGACACACTCTCAGAGTCAACAGAACATCACTGGATAAATCATAATATACTTTATTCTTCCTTGATAAAGTTTGAAATGGAATGCTCACATTCCCTATTTCTCCATTTGGTAGAAATATAAAGTATATTGGAGCAGTATAGAACAAAATGAAAATATGCTTTCTTGCTGAAATGTAATAAAATAGTTTAGAAATCCTATTTAAGGTCTACAAGTTTTAATCTTCTTATAAAATATTTATAACTAATTGGGTTATATGTCATTGAAATATGTTAAAAATATTTAAGTGTTTTGTAGATTAATTTAGACAATTATCCCCTCTGGCCTATTTGGCTAGCCCATATTTTAAAAACTAGAAACTCCAATAGATAACTTAAGGCAGATGTTGATAAAGTAAATGTATATGTGTTTTGACACACATAAAATCCATATTTAAATGATAAAGTTTCTTTTAAACGTGATGTCTTATATAAAGTATTTTAAAGATCAAAATAAAAATTTTAAAATTATGCAAACCCACTAATATTGACATTTTTTAAAATTTCAACATGAGTTTTATTTATTTATTTCAGGATATTATAGGGGTACAAACATTTTGGTTACATGTTATGACTTTGCCACACCCAAACCATGATTTGAAATGTGCCTTTTCCCCTCTACCATGCTCACCACGTCCATTAGTTGTGAGTTTACCCACCCCAACCCTCCAATCCCTGAAGAATATTACTACCCTGTGAGCACCACAGTGCTGATCAGTTAGTGCCAATTTGATGAGAAGCACATGTAGAGCCTATTCTTCCACTCTTGTAATATCTCACTTTGGAGGATGGGCTCAAGTTCTATCCAGGAAAATATAAGAGGTGCTAGATCACTGTCGTTTCTTATAAGTGCGTACTATTACATTGTAAGTATGTAATACAATACTGTTGACTATAGTCACCCTAGTGTGCAATAGAACACCAGAATTTATTCCTCCTATCTAGCTGTACCTCTGTGCCCACTGAACAACCTGTCCCTGTTTCCTCTCTCCCCTACTCTCCCCAGCCTCTGGTAGCCATTATTGTACTCTCTACTTCTATGAGATCAACTTTTTTAGATTCTACATATGAGTGAGATCATATGGCATTTTTTTCTTCTGTGCTTAGTTTATTTCACTTAGCATAATGTCCTTTAAGTTCATCCATGTTGTCACAAACGACAAAATTGTATTCTTTTTTATGGATATATTTAATTGTATATACATACCACATTTTTTTTACCCATCCATCTATTGATGGACTCAGGTTGATTCTGTATCTTGGTTATTGTGAAGATTGCCCCAATAAACACAGGAGTACAGATATCACTTTGATATACTGATTTCATTTCCTTTGGATATATATTCAGTAGTGAGATTGTTGGATCACATGGCAGTTCTATTTATTTAATTTTTTCAGAAAACTCCATGTCAATGTTTATAGTGGTTATACTACTTTACATTCCCACCAACAGTATATAACAGTTCCACTTTCTCCACATCTTCACCATCATTTGTCATTTTTGTCTTTTTGATAATAGCCATTCTAAGTGAGGTGAAGCCACATCTCATTGTGGCTTTGATTTGTACTTCTCTGATGATTAATAATGTTGTACTTCTCTGATGATTAATAATGTTCTCATATACCCATTGGCCATTAGCATGCCTGCTTTTAGAAATGTTTATAATGATCTCAATAGGTACAGAAAAGGCATTCAATAAAATTTAACATTTCTTTATGGTAAGAACTCTAGATTAGGTATAAAAGTAACATACCTCAATGCAATAAAGCCCATATATGACAAACCCACAGCTAACATCAAGCTGAATAAAGAAAGGTTAAAAGCTTTTCTTCTAAAACCTGGAACAAGACAAGGATGCCAAATTTCACCACTTCTATTCAACATGGCACTGGAAGTTCTAGCTAGAGCAATTAGGTAAGAAAGAAGTAAAAGGCATACAAATTGGAAAGGAGGAAGTTAAATTGTACTTGTTTGCAGATGACATGATCCATATATATTAATAGAAAACCCTATAGACTCCAACTGTTAGAACAAATAAACAATTCAGTAAATTTGAAGGATACAAAATCAGTGTTTCTATACAGCAACAACAAACTATCTAAAGAAGAAATCAAGAAATCAATTCCTTTAATGTCTTTTGCAGCATTGTGGAAGAAATTAGAGACCATTATCCTAAGCAAAGTATCTCAAGGATGGAAAAACAAACGCCACATGTGATTGCTAATAAATTGGAACTAACTAATGGGCACACAAGTGCACAGAGGGAAGTAAAAGTCATTGGACATCAAGCAGGGAGGACAAAGGGGAAGGAAGGGGCAAAAATCGACCTAATGGGTACAATAAACACTACTCAGGTGATGGGCGCATTTGTAGCCCTGACTCAAGCCATGTAAGAAAAACATTTGTAACCCCTAATATTTTGAAATTAAAAAAATTAAGCACAAAAATAAATCAATTCCATTTACATTAAAAAAATAAAATACCTAGGAACAAATTTAACCACGGAAGTGCAAGATCTCCTAAATAAACAACAACAACAAAAAAGCCTATAAAATGATGATGTAAGAAATTGAATTAATAAGTGAAAAGATATCTTGTGTGCCTAAATTGGATGATCTAATATTGGTAAAAGGTCCATGTTACCTAATGCGCTCTGCAGATTCAATGCAATTCCTACTGAAACACCATAACATTTTTCATAGAAATAGAAAAAAATAGTCTAAAATTTTTGTGGAACAACAAAAGACACTGAGTAGCCAAAGCTATCTCGAGCAAAAAGAACAAAGGTGGAGTCATTATACTACCTGATTTTAAAATATACTCCAAAGCAATAGTATAAAACAACATGGTAGAGGAACAAAAACAGACACATAGACCAATGGGACACAATAGAGAACCTATAAAGCAATTATGCATTTACAGTCAACTCATTTTTGATAAAGGTGGCAAAAACCTATATTGGGGAAATGACAGTCTCTTCATTAAATGATGCTGGGAAAACTGGGTATGCACATGCCAAAGAATAAAATTAGATATTCTCTTACCACTTACAAAAATCAACTCAAAGTAGATTAAATACTTAAGTGTTAGACTTGAAACTATGAAACTACTAGAAGAAAACAGAAAAAATACTTTATGACATTGGTCTGGGAAAGGATTGTTTGAATAAGACTTCAAAAGCATAGGCAACAAAAGAACAAGAGACAAATGGGTCTGCATTCATCTAAAAAGTTTCTGCACAGCAAAAGAAACAAGCAAGAGAGTGAACAGACATCCTACTGAATCAAAGAAAATATTCAAAAACTATGCATCTGACAAGGGGTTAATATCTAGAAACTGTAAATCAACTCAGTAGTAAACAAATAAACAAAAAACCCAACAAATAACCCAATTAAAATGAGCAAAATATCTGAACAAAAATTTCTCAAAATAAGACATACAAATGTCCAACAGGTATGTGATTTACTTTTTATATACCATGTTTTGGCTTCATGCATGTTATGAACTCCAGCTTGATGTATTTCATCAATTTTAGGAAGTTTTCAACAAGTATTTCCTCAAATTTTACTCCTCCTCATTCTCTTTTTTTCTCTTTCTTGTACTCATATTTGCATGTATTAAGCTTTTGTAATATGCTCCACATTTCTTTTATATCCTTTTCTGCATTTCTTAGTCTTTCTTTGTATATCAACCTAGATATCTTCTCTGGACTTATATTCCAGGTCAATAATATTTTATTCTGCTTTTAATCTACTATTAAACACATCTATTGAATCTTTATTTTAATTATTAATATTTGTGTTCTAGAATTTTGTTGTATAAATTAAATAATAAAAATATAAAAATTTAATTTTCTGGTGAAGTTCTCTTTTAATACTCAATTTGCTTGGCTACTTTAATGATAGTACTTTTAATGTTGGTTTCTGGATGAATTGTGGATCTGCATCTATTGTCTTTTTTTTCTCTTGACTGTTAATCATTTGGTCTTGCTTACTGGAATGCTTGGTAACATTTGAGAGAATGTTGGACATTGAATACTAAAAATTAAAAGGTAGTTGGTGATGTTTCTTCTTCCAGTGATAATTATTTACCTTCCTTAGGCTTTTTGAGCACAGGGAGATCACCTTGACTCAGATCAGGTTAAGTTTCAGGTTTTGTAGAGCTCATCTGTTTTCTAGGTTGCCCTTCCTACCATGTTTCTCTCTAATAACACTGAGTATTTATCGGCTTTCCTCCACCTGTCATGTCTTGAAGTTCAATACCTACCTCACCGGGTATGAAAAATGTTGAAATATTTGCTTATTGATTTAGCCTCTCAGCATTTAATTTTCACTTGTTTCTCAAACATTTTCTTATACATACACAGCTTAGGGTTCAGCAAGCTACTCAAGAAGAGAAATATAGCAATTTTAGAAGGATACACACTTCCTCCCTCTATATCATGGATCCTTAATACTCAGGTACCTTGGGAGCCCTGAATTTCAACTTCTATTACTTTAAATCAGAGAGGCTACTGTAAACCTCCAGCTTCTTTTTTCAACCTCAAGTTGAAAGCAAGTCAGCAAATTATTCATGAGTCAAAAGTAGAGGCAAGTGTGAGGCTCCCCATATGCCTTTCCCTCCTAAAAAGTATCCTGATACACTACTAGTGGAAATAGAAATTATAAGTCATTTGAGAGAGAAATTAGAAAATAGAAAATTACTAGTAAAATAGTGAGTAATTTTTCTTTCTAAAGTAAGAAAAGGGAACACTACACCAGAATAGATCTATTTCCAGGATTATACTTTATGGGTACTTTTGCAAATGTACATAAGAAGATGTGTACTGATAAAAAAGAAAACTTCTCAAACGAATAAATATCCACCAATAGAAAAATGAATAAATAATTATGTTTATGTTCATACAAGAGAATATTTATAATAGAGGGTAATGCGAGGGTCTCTGAGGACTATTTACCCAGCAAAATAACCATGAATGATGATAATTATTTTTTAAAATATATAGGTAAAGATATTTCAAAACTCTAGAAATTGCCTAAGGGGAAATAGCATATGGAGAAACAATGTATTTTAAAAAATCTACTATATCATGATAAGTAAGAACAGTGAGAGCCTGTGTCATTTGTGGCGCAAGTGGTTCTCGCTCCCACCCAAGACAGAAGTTACATTCCTGGCAGTTGCAGGCAAGAATATAAGGTTCCCTCTTCTCCAGCTACCAGTCTAAGGTCATGGTATCACCCTGAGAGGGGCAGGCTGCTAGCGTTTATCACCTTCCCCAGATCAGTGTCACAAAAGCTCTCTTTTAATGAAGAGTAGTTATGAGGTCTATGGATCCCTTTCTCTGCCCATCCTCCATTTGTGGGGTAAAAACTCTATCCCAGGTGCCACAGGCTAAGAATACTAAGCCCTACTTGCTGTCACCCCAATTTGCTCATACGATAGATGTTTCACATCCAGAGAGAAAACCAGAGGCTATAATCTCTACCTTGTACCTTGTTTGTAAAACATGTCACTTGAGAGAAGTGAACCATTCCTTTATCTCCAGCTTCAAAGCAGTAGTATAGATGTTTTGCCCAGGGGAAGATGTAGGGCTTAAGAAAGGAGCGATTAGTAGCTCTTCCTAAAGGAACTGATCTTACTTGGAACATAGCTTAGGGAAGCCAAGCAAAAGGGATTTTTGTAGTATGCAATTAAGAGGAGGCAGGTAGGTCCAAGACAGCAAAAAGACAAGGTGCAGAACTAGAAGTTTAACCAAGAGAATCAAGGAAATAGGCAGCTAAGAAGAGTATACCTGAAGTCAGAAAATGGCTCAAAGATTGACCTCAAAACCTACCTGCTATGAACTGAACATTCGTGTACCTCCAAAATTCATATGTTAAAACCCTAATCCCCAATGTGATAATTCTTGAAGATGCAGCTTTGGGGGGGTAATTAGATTATGAGGGTAGAGCTCTCTGCTATGCAAAAATACAAGAAGAAGATGACAATCTGACAACTAGAGGGCAGGCCCTCACCAGATACTAGATCCTGCTGACACCTTGATCTTAAACTTCCCAGACTTCAGAACCATGAGAAATCAATGTTTGATGTTTAAGCCACCCAGTCTATAGTAATTTGTTATAGTAGCCCAAATTGACACATTCCCCTGGCAAAGGGGTCCAGATTTCATTGAATCAGGCTATGGAGAATTTACACCTTAGGATATTGTCAAAAACAATAGAACATATACATAATGAAATGATTACTATAGGTAAGCATCATGTTGTTACACCTTTCATATGCACAATAAATTTCTTACATGACAAAAATTCTAAAAAAAACAATGTGACTATCCAAAGACATAGCTTAAAATAAACAAATCTTTGCAAAAACTTGTATAGCATAAACAAAACAAGACAAAACAATAAAACAATCCGATGACAATTGTTGGAGGCTAAGATCTGAGTGTGATACCAATGGAGATAGATCAGCTAAAAATTTAACAGGGAGATCAGGGAAAGCAGCACTCAGAGGAAACCCTGAGAAAGCCATTGCCACCCCATGTTGACTGTGACAAGACATTAGACTGAAATGGCTGAAAAAGGTGGAATTGTATGATCTAAAGAAAAAATAGCTCTCTTTAAATATTAGGAAGTCCATCACTTGTTTCTTTAATTGCATATGAGGGCAAAAGTATGTTAAATAAGCATTCATTTGAAAAGACAACTTTCAGTCTTAAAAATGTTACAGTAAGCAAAATTGTACACAATGGAATAAGCTGTTTACCAGGAAAGTGTGCAAGAAAAGAGTGATTGACAAGCTGCCACTGAAACTGCAGAGGGATATTTATATAAAATGAAAATCTACACTAAGTCTCCATTTCCTTTTAGTACAAATGTCTAAAATTTCATCATTCAAGTACCTTTTTATAGCTATATCTATATTGATAAATGAAGGCTTTGGACTAGTGTATTATACCAGATATTATAAGAAATAAAGTATCTGATCTTCCAATTTATTACAGTAGGTAATTACTGTATGGAAAATGCTATAGTATGTGATAAAATTGGCCATATCCATATATTCATATACATTGGAGAATATATACATATATAGTATACACATTGTTTCATTTACAGTCAGAATTGGCATCATATTAATAAAATACATATCTTTAGATACTTCTCCAACATTTTTCTGAGATGGTTTTAATCTTCTCTTATTTTAAATAAGTCATATATACCTGATGCATTGGACTTCCTTTAATAAATAACAATATAAATATAAAGAATTCCTAGAGGGAAAAAAATTGCCAACAGCATTATCAAGTGATAATAATGAAGTTGAATCAGACCATGTTCCAAATGAGAAATGCCTTAACAGAATAGTCAAATTGTAAGCTCAAAGTCACCAATATGAGGTAAACTCCAGGACTAGAACATTTGGTTACCTTACTCTTTCTTGTGCTGTTTTTTCCCTAGATAATTTCCTTTTTAATTATCTTCGTAGCTTAGACTTCTCTGAAGTTTAGTTTTTAAATATGTTATTTAATTAAGCCTATATTGTTCAAAGCCCAATGAATATACACTTAAAGTAAAATCTTGCTTAAAAAAGAACCTATATATTACATTCTTTGTTTTGTTGCACTGACTTCTAGAAAAACAAAATGAAGACACAGGCAGGTATGAAATAAAAGTGGAGGCATAACAAAAGACTACTTGTCTCCCTACATCCTTAGGTAGATACATCCTACTGATCCTAATTGTGAAATAAAACAATTATTTGTAATGAGAGAAAAAGTTGTCATTTTGATACTGTAGGCAGTTTGAAATGAGATAAAAATATATCTTGTCACGACAAGACTTGTGCTTGATTGCCAGCACTTATTTGAATACATGTTTCAATAGCCCCCCTACCTCCAATACCAGCATGGGAGTTAGCAAGAATAAGGAAAAGAAAGCTATTTTAACCCAATCCTCCCTTAGCCATTCACATAGAAAAATAAAATTTAACACTATTACTATTATTCATACTATAAACACTCTTACTACTATTAAACACTATTACGTTATTATTCAAGATCCATAAATAAAAGTATGAAGCATAGATTGGATATGTTGGTCACAAGGAGAGTAGAGATATCTACACCCTCCTCTTTAATCTCCAACCTTGATCCAAGACAATGGACTGCCATGGTCCTGCCAGTATCCTTCAGGAACAAGGTGGGCAGTGAACGGTGTTATGTTTAGGACTCTTTGAATATGGCTTGATGGACACTTGGCTCCATATAAAATTTGTTGTTTACAGGAGAAAGTCAAAGTGACCTGTTGGGATTCAGTGAGTTACTGGAGGAAAACATGACAACCTCTCAACAGGTGCATTACAGGATTGCAAAATCTCAGGGGAAGCACCTTACTTTTAGCTCTGGTTATTTCACATTTTAAAATTGGACAATGAGAAGTAAATTTCATTTTCTAGGAGAGGTAGATTCCAAAGTGTTATTCTGATACATTTTTATTTGTGGATCAAACAATATAACATTATTATATCACAATATTAATTATATTGTATCAACTAATTGCCTGTGAAACATATTTATTATTTTATATATATAAAATGGCTTAGTTTTTTTGTATGAAAATCTTAATTTTGGATTTGGCTTTCAAGAAGGAAGACGAGTTTTTAACACTTCTTATAAACTTTCATAGGGAAAAGTTTCCTGACAGTTATTGTATCTAATCCTAATGATATTATCTTATTTGAGAGAGTTTTAATAGGAAGATCCACTGTGTTCCTCATGGCAGTAAGAAGCAAATTGGAAAAACTTCAAAGAAACTTGACTCACAGAAACTTTGCCAGTATTATAGGATCCATTTGTTGAAATAATGTGAAATGCATCATATCTCGTTGAGACTTAATTGAAAGCTATTATGTAGCAATGTCAAAGCTTATGCTGATGGGGGAGAATAAATTATGAAATGTATAATTTAAGACAATATTCTCGAGGAAAATATAGCTCAATTTCTAGAGTGTTCACTTCACTGGTAGGACCAATTATTTACCCAAATTTGACACATTGGAAGCAAGAGCTTAGTTCTCTGTTTTCATTGACTTAAATCATTGATGGGAATGAAGATTAGTGCTATTAGGAACTAATTTTTGTGTTGGTGCTGGCAATGATGAATTCAGCTTTGTTATAGCTTTGTTTCCTGTATATGAGTTTCAGAAATGAACTATACTTTCTTCACATCTGAGGTGTGTAAGAAATACCCTCCAGTGTAGAGTTTTCAACATTGTCTATGGTTTATATTGGATAAGATTAGATAACTGTGGGAAACAGACTTTTACTGTTTTAAAAGTTTCAAACATTCACTAAAAATAAAACAGAATAAAATAAGCAAACCACTAAACGAGATTGCAACACTTAAAGTTATATTTTAAATGAAAAGCATGCTTTAAAATGTAAAATCTTAAATATTGAAACAAATTAAAAGAAACATTTTTCATAAAAATGAAACTCACGTTCTATGTGAGTTAAAATGGCTATTTCTCTTCTGGTCAGTCTCCCTCCATCCCATGGAGGACTTTTTATATGTTAGTCACTTTACTAGATGCTTATATGTTGGCAGTAAAATGGTGACAATAAATGACAGTCAATAGTCTTAGGAAATAAGATTTTAGTGGATGTAGATAATGCATAAATTAAAATACAGTAACAATTAAGTTAGAATAGATTATGAGCGGCTTTGTTGATGTAGGGACAGGGAGAGTTCATATTTTAAATATCTCTGGATCTTTAAATACTGGCAAATGTTTAGAGTCACAGAATAAAAAGAACAAATTCTGTGGTAGTTATTGAACAAAGTAGTTATCAATGTTGTTCATCATTAATTTCTATAGTGGTGTGTCTATACCTCAGCTTAGCAATGCGTTATGCTATGATGCAGAAAACGCTGTTAGAACTTATATTGGTAAGTCATTTTACCAGGTATAAAAAATCAAATTGTCACTAACATTAAATATGGAGCAACTGTAATAAATGTAAATGTATATCTATCTCTCTACATATATACTTGCATATATATGTGTACACACGTACCTACACAAACACATCCCACACATACACAACAATAGAAAGAATGCAAATAAAGATATTTGAAGAGAAACGGTAACAGGCATTGTTCAAAAATATTGTAAGATAAAGTAAAATAGAGTTGTTGTTTTACTTTATCTTACAATATTTTTGAACAATGCCTGTTGCTTTTCCACCCCAAGATACTTCCATGTTAGATGAGACAGTGTTTATTTCTGCCTGTATCAGTCCTTCAGTATCCCCTAGACAGGATGGTAGAGACACACAACAGCTCTTTGTGAATAAAGCATGCCCTGCTCCCTTTGGCATCGAGGATCATGGTCACACACTTAGAATGCAGGCTGCCATCTTCAACAGTGCGACCTAGCTGGGAGAGTTTGGGTAAAGCAAGTTATAATGCTGGAAAACGTTCCTATCATTTTTAAGTTGCCTTTTTTTTTTTTCAAATTCAGGCTTTGGGTGGTTTCTATAATTTCCAGAGCTAACTGCCTTTGACAGTTTCTGCTTGTTTTTTCATGTTTCTCTTCTCTGATGGCTATTTGGAGCTACCTACTCCACTATTTTGCTAATGTTACCGTCTCTCTTCAAATATCTTTATTTGCATTCTTTCTATTGTTGTGTATGTGTGGGATGTGTTTGTGGAGGTATGTGTGTATACATATATATGCAAGTATATATATAGACAGAGATAGATATACATTTACATTTATTACAGTTGCTCCATATTTAACGTTAGTGACAATTTGATTTTTTATACCTGGTAAAATGACTTACCAATATAAGTTCTAACAGTATTTTCTGCATCATAGCATAACTCATTGCTAAGCTGAGGTATAGACACACCACTATAGAAATTAATGATGAACAATATTGATAACTACTTTGCTCAATAACTACCACAGAATTTGTTCTTTTTATTCTGTGACTCTAAACATTTGCCAGTATTTAAAGATTCAGTCATATTTAAAATATTTCAAGTGGCACAAGCAGGAAAATTCTTTGGCCAACAAACTGTAGTATGATGTCAGATCATACTTATAACTATACCTTATTTTAAGAAAATTTTAAAAATGTGCTAGAGTATATGTAAAAGGTGTAACAGCATTATTATTGGCCACGAGATGAAGACTCAGAAATATGAAATTTTGTGTCATAAAAGCTTGTAAGAATAAATTTCTGAGAGGAGAATTTTGGCTCTGAAATATACATACAGAGTTCTCTAATAATACAAGTGGGAACTGCGAACATGTAAGACATCACAAAAAGAAGAAAAAAAAGACAAGACATTGACTGTCCAATTTACGTGTAGATAATGGACTGAAACACCCAGATACATTCTGGAATGAGGTAATGAAATTAATGTAACCTTTACTTCATGTTTACTTTTATGAAAATAAAAGTTCATAATTTGTACAACTATAAATTTCAAAAACTTAACTAAGTGGACAAAAACCAAATGGAATGCTAAGCTTTATTTAAGATTCTTTAGATTTTTATGTCACTAATAATAATATTCATTGTCAGTTTTGGCTTTTTGGTATCTCTTATGGTGCCTTTTGTGTACAGAAGAAAATAATTCATTTTATGATGGTTTTAAAAATTAAAATTTTTAAATGCAATGCATTAAAGTTAAAAATTACAAATTATAATTCTTAAGATTGTCTTTTTACTTTGCAAATCCGATTTTACTCAGTGAATGCATAGAAACGAACTAATAATACCTTTCCATGGCTTTTACAATTTAACTGAATTATTTCAAGCTATTTTTTAAAAAATAATTCTCCAAAATGATAAAATCATAAGTCTCATACAGATATAAAATGAATACATATTAACATTTAAACTTATGAATATACCACAGCTAATTCAAAGGAAATCTATAGATCAGACACATATAGATCAAGAATATGAAAGTGAAATAAAACTGACTTTCCACAGTAGGCGATGTCATTCTTCCACTGGAAAGAACTCATTTACATCTCTATATACAATAATTATTTTGCATTGTTCTAAAGAATGCATCATTCTACCAATTTATAGAGTTATGAAATACTTTAAAAGTAATGAAAAGCTAGAGTTAAATAACTCAAAATTGTATACCTGTGCATTTAGATATATAGATAAGTGGCATGTAAATGCTCATTCAAAATGTAAGAAAATTATTATTATTATTATATTATTATTATTTTTTTGAGGCAGAGTCTCACTCTGTTACCTTGGCTGGAGTGCCGTGGCATCAGCCTAGCTCACAGCAACCTCAAACTCCTGGGCTCAAGCAATCCTTCTGCCTCAGCCTCCCAAGTAGCTGGGACTACAAGCATGCACCACCATGCCCGGCTAATGTTTCTATAACAGGTCTCGCTCTTGCTCAGGCTGGTTTCGAACTCCTGACCTTGAGCGATCTGCCTGCCTTGGACTCCCAAAGCGCTAGGATTACAGGCGTGAGCCACCGCGCCCGGACAGAAAATTATTAATAGTTTATTTACTTTTCATAATCATGAAGAAAAATAAATTTAGAAAATAAGAATAATGTAGAACTTTTCCCGCTAGAGAAACAACAATAATTAAAACAAATTAGTACTGCCATCAGAAAAGAAAAAAAAAATCACTGTAACCAATTATAAGGCCTAGAAACAGAACTGAGCATAAGTATATCAGTATACAAAATAGGTGTCATTTGAAGTCAGTGGCAATAGAATAGGTAATTTGATAAATGATAATAACATAAATTATTAAATACTTGGGAAAAATTAGAGTTGTACCTTATAGCAACAACCAAGTAAATGCCAAAATAAATTGTTATAATATAAATAAGATAAAGCAAAATATAGTATAATATTTACATAATGTGAGATGTAGCAAGTCTTTGAAGCATATAGAACACCAAAAAAAGGATATGAATACATTAAATGTCATAATACCATATGTTTAAATGATGTGCATACTTTGAAAACAAATTTTACTTGAAATGCATCCCAAATATATCTGTAAATAGTGCACATCTTTTTATGGAAACTAATAAGAATATATATTATTTAGCATTAAAAATGTAAAAAAATGTAAATGTTCAGTTACAGGAATAACAATTTGCAAATGTTAAAATAAGAGGGTACATAATATTGTAAGTGGTTTATAATTCTTTCTTTTTTAAATCTTAGACCATTTGAAAAAGAGTGCTAGTGACAACCTTAATCTGGGTAATTTCCCAAGTAATATACCTACTATTTCTTTCTTAGGGAAAAGATAAAATAGATGTGATATTGAATATATTTAAGATTAGATATTGAGTATAGTTTGTATTGTAATATAATATAGTGAGTAAGAGGCTCCTGTCTAGAAACCATGGAAACTTGGCCATGCAAATATACCATTTTTAAAATCTTTACTATTACTAAATGTTGTCTCCCTTAAAAAATCAGTGAAACCAATAATCTATGATGTTCTACTCCATCTGACTGTGTTTTCAAAGCAAAGAAGCCAATTAGATGTAAGTCTCCACTTAATGCTATTCAAAGTTTGAGGAAGATATGAAGAATTTTTTATGACTTTGGGACAGAAAAAGAATTCTTTTATTTTTAGCTCTATTTCAGTATAATTGACAAGTAAAAATTGTATATATTCAAAGTGTACAATGTGCTGTTTTCATTTTCATGTACATTTTGAAATGACTGCCACAATCAAACTGATGAATATATATATAACCTCAGGTAGTTACCATTTTTGTGATGACAGATCTTAAGGTCTCATTTACATTAGTCTGTAATGGGTTTTTATTAAATAAAAATATGTATTTTTAAAATAATCTGAAACATTTTTAAATAAAAATTATTTAAATAATTTTAAATAAGTGTTAAAATGTTACATAAACGGGTTATTATTTAAGATAAATTAATAAATATTAATATAATGCAAAACTAAACTAAACAAAAACTTTGAGGAGATGGACTGGCTGGGAGTTCCACCCTGTTCAGTTTGATGGGAGCTCTGTAATATATCCTGGCCTTAGTCAGTGGGTAAGTCTGTGGCACACACAGATTGTTTAGTAAGATGAGGTTTAAAAATGCAATCTTTGTACCAATGAGAAAATCAACCAAAAATACCATTAAATGATGAATCATCAGAAGCATAATCTGTTAACCAAGAAAAGGGACTTGGCAATTAAAATATAACAGTTCTTAGCATTTATGGAACAAATATCCCACTAAATATGCAATGTATAATATGTTAGGTCAAGTAGGAATAAAGAAAGGCTCGTGTCTCCAGTGATTCTCTCAATCAATTTGAAATCAGGCTTAAAATGAAGTTTAACTAAACTTCTCAGAGAGATCATTCTTTAAATTAGCATTTTGCTATTCAGTGAGAAGTGCTACTGCCATTTATTGTTCTATTATCTAAAAAAAAAATGACTAGCTCTCTGATTTCAACCTGCATTTCCTGCTACAGGCAAGACATTCAATCCATTACTGGAAAAATTTCCAAGATAAAACAAAAGACCTAACCAGAAGATGCTTTACTTAGATAAATTAGAACAATACCATAGCACTGCAGAGTGCAAATACCTTTCTGAGAAATACATTTAAGTGGGATAGATATTTAAATTTCTGAGGATGAAATTAGAATATAATATACATTTCAGATTTTACTCTATACTCTTTTATTCTTAAAATATTTGACAAATGCGAAAATTTAGTTTGCTATTCTGTCATTAATGATCATGAATTACTGTAGATAACTCTTGGGAAAATATCACAAAACCTAAGTTATGTTGGCATTTAAAATTTCAAGAGAAGTCCAAATCAATTTAATACAATTATTTGGTACTGACAGTTCTAATGGTTAGTGGTTAATCTAAAACTCACGACATATTTGATTAAACTAAAATTGCACATGAATAGCCCTTTCAAATTGTGATAACTCATTAAAACCTGTGCCTGTGCAGCAAAAAAATATAGCTCTACTAGAGGGTATGGAAGGAATAAAAAGCTCCTTTCTTATAAAAGAAGTAAGTGCATTTTAATTAGAATGAATGCAAGAATAACAGGTCAAATGCATACTATCATCTTTGTTACACAGGAACTGTGTCTTAAAAATGGAGATATAGTTAATTAAGTTAATTATGTCAAAGCCTCACCAGATATAGGAAATGTTAGCAAGGATGAAGAAAAATATAATGTGGAATGACCTGTTTTATCAGTTAAAGGAGACTTTTGTAGTAAAATGTCTATAAGTAACTGGTACTTTAATTTTTCTAAGATTCAGCACTCTGATCATGGGCTTAAAAAAAAATCCCTATATTTAATTTAATGAGGTGTTCCAGTGTTACAAGTAATTACTTTCATTCTCATTATTCTTCACATTATTTTGGTTCTTTTGTCTATTGAAAAAATGGAGACAACATTAAATATAACACTACAAATGTCCATTTGGTTTGGAAAAATATGGATATATGTCAACTATTGCTCACAATTTTATTCACTTCTTTTTCAATAATTCAACAGTTAAAATCCAGTTTGTTAATTATTCAAGTGCTATGTGTATTTTCTCTTACCCATGCTCATTTTTAAAAATTTTTTCTTAATTTTGTTTTGTCACAAAATATTAATGTACATGTTCATTGAAAAATATTAATAGAAGTAGATAAGTGAAAATAAAAGTTGTATTTTAGGATAAAATAAAAGAAGTTAAATAATTCAAATGAGCAAACATAAGCACAAATGATATTTTGCTTTATAATCATACCCTAATCTATATATGCATGTACCTCTAAATATAAATGTATGTATGTGTAAATATAAATGTGCTTATAGATAAAATATCAACAATGGGTAGATACATATCTAGATAAATTCTTCATAAACCATTATATTTTGTAAAATAATTTAAGGCTAATTTTTCATTCAATGATAGATCATACACATCTTTGTCAATGAGGTTTCTAAGATCCTATAGAAATTTGTTCATGTCTTGCTTCCATTCCTTACCACCTATGCTCCAGAAGATGATAAGTTCATTAACCTGTGAATTGGGAATAATAATACCATTTGCTTATAGGTATGTTGTAAGAGTCAAATAAGGTAATGCACAAAAGTACTTTATTAGACCATACATGCTATGACCAATAATATTCACCTTCTTCTTCCTCCTTGACCTCTATTTCTTCTTCAAGAAGTCTAAACATTTCCAGTTATCTAATCATCCATCTTTCACAGTCCTAATTCTAATTTGATATGAGTTATTGTGTAGGTGGTATGTATTAGAACACTAGGAGAGCTTTCAATAAAAATTATGGAAATAAATTAATAGCATAGTAATAATCTACTTTTTAACTATCTGAGAGAAATTTCTCACAGCACTGTCTTAGCCTAATGTTATGATATCATAATGTTAATTTAGGGTAAATTTTTTTTCCATTTTTGCCATTCTTGATTAATATAGACTTTTCAGCTCTTGAATTTAATTTCATAACTTGTATTTCATAGAAAAACTTTCCATTTCAATGCTATTTTCAACAGTTAGCATAGATGTTCTCATAGTTTTTCCTCATAAATTTTATCTCTTGTGCAAATGTAACAAGAATCCTTTGATTAGTCATAGTGTTACCTCTTCGTAAAATAACACTATAATAAGGATATGACTCTAATTTTGAATGTTTGCTTGCTCACAATTTTTAAGTGTCACTCTTCTTCTTTTTTTCCTTCCCCAAATCTGAGTAGATAATAAGAAAGACCATCAATACATGAGTGGATTAATAAAATGTGGTATATGTATACCATGGGCTACTATTCAGCTATAAGAAACAATGGTGATATAGCATCTCTTGTATTTTCCTGGATAGAGCTGGAACCCATTCTACTAAGTGAAGTATCCCAAGAATGGAAAAACAAGCACCACATATACTCACCAGCAAATTGGTTTCACTGATCAACACCTAAGTGCACATATAGGAATAACATTTATCAGGCGTCAGGCAGATGGTAGGGAGGAGGAGGAGATGGATATATACATACATAATGAGTGCGATGCCCACCATCTGGGGGATGAACACGCTTGAAGCTCTGACTAGAGGGCAAAGTGGGGGGCAAGGGCAACATGTCTAACCTAAACATTTGTACCCTCATAATATGCAGAAATAAAAAAAAAACAAAAAAACAAAAACCAACAAAAAAAAAACATGCAAGCCTCTTCCTGATCACAAGAACCCTCACTCTGGCCTCACCTCGTGCTCAACATAAAAATTTCATGCCAGTAGTCCCTTATTGCCATTTCTCAAGCCATTTTCAGATCATCATGGGAGCCTTATTCTACTTTTCATAGAATGCCTCACTAGGTAAGTAATAAAACTTTTCATACCTTTTAGGGGCGCGTTCATCAGTCTTGATATCCAAACCAAATACAAGGGCAGGTGGGTCCATACCATTTCTTCAGGATGCCTACAACAAAAACCTACAGGATGGTACCCTTATGAGTAACCTCTCACAAATCACTTAGAAACGAACAGATACTTTTATTGACCCTTCTAAGCGAAGTATCACAAGAATAGAAAAACAAACACCACATGTACTCACTACTAAATTGAAACTAACCAATGAGCACACAAGGGCACCAAGGGAAGTAAAACTCATTGGAAGCAACCAGGAGGCAGGGGAATAAACCAACTGAGTGGGTACTATGAACATTATTTGGGTGATGTGCACACCTATAGCCATGACTCAAGCATCACAAAAATGATCCATGTAACCTAAAATATTTGTACCTCCTTAATATTTTGAACTAAATAAATAATACATAAAGGGAGCTGTTTTAGGTGAAGGAAAAAGAAACTTCTCAAATATTAAGTCCACTTCTCATAATGCAGGCATCCATATTGATTTTACTTGATATTCTGTGGGATTCATAGGATCATGTGTTCATGTATGTGCTTTTACACAACTAAATAAATTCCCTGTCACTCGTTTTTGTTCTCATTCCAATTGTTTCTATGGTGGCATCTGCTGAGTCAGCATAATACCGTAGATTTTTTTTTTTTCCCCTTAGACTCAACATTTACCCATCTTTTTATGTAGATCAGTTTAAGTAGGTCCCTTCTCTCTAAACCCTCATTTCTAGCTAATCTAAAGGCAAAAGACCACTTGAATATGATGCTAAACAAAAACATGGGCTTGGTAAAATGTGGGTCTCTCTGTATGTAGATCAGATTGTGTGTTTAAAAGACAGAATATTTTACAATATAATTTTACTTCTTCTATTTACATATGCAACATGCTTTCAAGTGGGTTTTTTTCTTTCCCAGAGGCGTTTATTAACAACAACAACAAAACAACTTTGCTTGGGACTCCAAACTCTCTTCTCATACCTATTTGCGTTCTCTCTTAAGATACTGCTTCTATATTCAGCCTGAATTTTTCTTCACTGATAATAAGGAACTTAAGCTGTATAGGGCACTTTCTTTATTTCAGCTAGCTCTTATGGAAAAATGAAGTTTGAGAATGCCTTTGGCTCAAGCACAAGAGCATTTAGCATTTATAGGACCTGGGAGAGGAATTTTTTTGAACTTTGAGGCCCCTGACTCCTTTGTTCCAGCCTCAGAATCAGAGCCTTCCTTGACATCCTTGTCTACTCCACAGGATGGAAGATTTGAAGGATTTTCTGCTGACTTCAGTCTTTTTTTCCCCAGAGCTTCTGTCTCCTTTAGAAAAAAGAACGACACATTTTTGGACTTTCATTTCCATATGACCACAACACCTCATCTACTGTACTTTTTTCCTTCTCTGATACATACCAGACCTGGGGACAAAAAAAGAATGTAAATTTGGGCTACCCAGATCCAATATGTAGAAATCACTAACACTATTAATGTGTGTTAATTAATGTGTGTTAAGCACTATTAATTAATGCTTAATTAGTAAATTAGCATATATAGTGGAATATAGAATCAAAAATTGAGAAAAGACTAACCAAGCCCCCTGCCAGTATCGAACCTCTTTATTCAGCTGTGCTTAAACCTCTCCACCACTGGAAATATCAACTAGAAGTGCTAAAACAACTGCTTCAGCATGAAAGTAAATTATTTTCTGGAGAAAAGCCCAATCTCTAATTCACTTCATTTTAAAGATTGTTTCTTTCACATATACCAGGAATACTTCTTACCTATAAACCAGCAGTGCATCTTTAAAGAATATGTGTTGAATTTATTAGTTGTATTTTTGTGCCTAACGAACATAATGGATAAAGTTAACAAGTTATGATAAAAACACTTGGGATCCTCTTAATTTGAAAAGGATGTACTAATCTTTGTTTTCCCCAATATTTCACTAACAAAAAAAGAATGTGACGACTAATTACATTGTTATCATTCATTCAAAATGCATTACTGGAATTTTTTCATGTTCGAAGTGTTGCCAGATGAGAACACAAACATAGCTAAACATCTAAATTCTACATATTGCTTTAAATTCATGTTCAAATAATACACACAGTGGCTATACACACATGCAGCAATAGTCTTCTAAAACTTTCAGGTAATAATGGTAGTAGCTTATGTCTCTAATATCCTTAATAAACTACTCCTAACTTCCTCTGTATGCATTAAAAAGTCAAATAGCTTCTTAAAAGAAAGGCTTCCATTCATTTTAATATAATATTACTATTATTTTCTATTTTCAACAGTTTTATAGGCTTAATTTGTCAATTTATTGTTCATGAAATAGGGCCCATGGCTTCATGCATCAGTCAGAAAAAGAAAACAAATGATATAAAACAAAAAGACCCCAAATATTATAATATGTAAGTACAGAGGACTAAATGCTTAGAAACATTGGTCCCAATAAGAAAAGTCAGAAACAGCTTCTCTGATAAATTCTACCACACATTAAAGAAGAATTAACGTCAATCATTATTAAACTTTTTCACAAAAATTGAAGAGGAGCAAATAATTCTTAATGCATTCTATGAATCCACCATTACCCTGAAAGTAAAGCCAGATAAAGACATTACAAGAAAATAATATCACAGACAAAATGCCTTGTGAATATAGATACAGAAATTCTCAACAAAATACTAGCAAACCAAATCCTAGAGCATATTGAGGAGGTTATACACAATAAAAAAGTAGGTTTTATCCAAGTAATACAATGGTGATTCAATACAAGAAATAAATCAATGTAATCACATTAATAAAATGAAAGAAAAAAAAAACAGAAGATGTTCATCTCGAGGCATGCACAAAAGAAATTTAACAAAACCAAACATTAAAAAATTCACAATTAAAAAAAACTCAAAAATTAGAGAGGAAGAAAACGTCATCAGGATGATAAAGGGCATTTGTGAAAAACCAGTATCTAACATCTTACTTAATGGTAGAAGATTAAAAACATCCTACTAACATTAGAAGTAAGGATGCCCACTTTTGCCAATGCTATTCAACACTGTACTGGAAATCTAGCCAGACAATTGATTAAGCAAGAACAAAAGAAAGAAAAGACATTCAAACAGGAAAAGTAGAAGTAAAAAGATCTCTATTTAAAAATGGTATGACACTATATGTGGATTTTACGAAAGAATCCACAAGAAAGCTAATAGAACTAATAAATAAGTTAACACTCAAGAAACAGTTGTGCTTCTGTACCTCAGCAATGAAACTAGGGAAAGAAAATTATGAAAACAATTTCATTTACAATAGCATCCAAAAACATATCAAGAATAAATTTAGCCAAAGAGGTGAACGACTTGAAAACTGAAAACTACAAATTAATGCTGGACATAATTAAAGAAGAGCTGAATAAGTGGAAAGGCATCTCTTGTTCAAATACAGGAAGACAATATAAAGATGTCAATACTATGCAAAGTAATCTGTACATTGAATGCAATCTCCTATATCATATTCCAATAGCTTTCCTTACAGAAATGGAAAAGCCAAAATCCTTTGATTCATGTGGAATTATAAGAGGCCCCAAACCCAAATAGCTAAAAAAAAATACTTAGCAATCTCATATTTCCAGACTTCAAAACTTACTTCAAAACTTACAACACTGTTATAGTAATAAAAACATGTGGTATTTGCATAAAGGTAGACACACAGTCAGTCCTCTATATCATTAAATTCGTGGGTTCTGCATCCATGGATTTAACTAATTGTAGATTAAAAATATTTGGGAAAAAATGGATAATTACATCTGTACTGAACATGTATGGACTTTTTTATTTTCCATTATCTCCTGAACAATACAGTATAATAACTCTTTACATTTGCATTATATCAGATACTATAAGTAATCTGGAAATAATTTTAAGTATCTGGGAGGATATGCATAGGTCATATGCAAATTTTGTATGAAGAACTTGAGCATTGTGGATTTTGGTATCAGTGTGATCATGGATCCATCCTCCACTATTACAAAGGACTATTGTATAGAATACAATTGAGAAGCCAGAATAAACTCATACATCTGTGGTCAATTGATGTTTTGACAACAGTTCCAAGTAAATCAATGGGGAAAGACTAGTCTCTTCAACAGGTGGTACTGAGACAAGTGGATTTCTAAATGCAACAAAAATGAAAATTATTTTTCACCTCACACTATAATCAAAATTTATCTCACAGTAGATCAATGACCTAAATATAAGTGCTAAATTGATAAAACTATTAAAAGAAAACATAGAGATAAATATTAATGACTTAGCATCAACAAAGGATTCTTATATATAACACCAAAGAATGAAGGGAAAAAGAAATAATAAAAAATTGGACTTCATCAAAATTAAAAACTTGCACATCAAAGGATATTATCAAGAAAGGAAAAAGACCTACACAATGGAGGAAAAAAAATCATATATTTACTAAGGTTTTACTATCTAGAATATATAAAGAACTTCTGAAAATCAACAACAAAAAGCAAAACAACTGTATATAAAAAGGACAAAGGACTTCAATAGACATTTCTCCAAAAATGATAAATGAATGACCAACAGTCATATGCAAAGATGGTTGACATCATTAGTCATCAAGGAAATGCAAATGAAAATCACAGAGTTATCACTTCACATCTCCTAGGATGGCTATAATTAATTATAAAAGAGAAAATAACAAATATTGTCAAGGATGTGGAGAAACTGCAACCTGGCTATAGTGATGATGAGAATGTAAAATAACACAGTTGCTGTGGAAAGCAGTTTTGTGGCTCTTCAAAAAGTAAAACATAAAATTACCGTATGATTCAGCAATTATACTTCTGGGTATAAATCAAAAAGAACTGACAACAAGAAAGAATTCAAACAGATACTTGTATATCAATATTCATTATGACATTATTCAAAATAGTGAAAAGGTATGGTGTGTGTATGTATAATATATGTATTACATATAATAAATATTGCTTACCCATTAAAAAGAATGAAGTTCTGATACATGCTAAAACAAGGATGAACTGTGAAAACATCATGCTAAGTGAAATAAGCCAAACACAAAAGACACAAATTGTGTCATTCCGCTTATATGAAATGTCTATGATAGGCAAATTCCTAAAAAAAGAAAGTAGACTAGAAGTTAGGGGAAGGAGGAAGGAGAGAATGGGGAGTTACTGCGTAGTGGTCACAAAGTTCCTGTTTGGAATGATAAAACAAGTTTTGGAAATAGATAGTGGTTATGATTGCTTCTGGAACAGATGATTGTAAATGTAATTAATGTCATCCGGTTTTACATTTAAAGTGGCCAAAATACATACATATATACATACATACAGTACATATATAAAGTATATACAGATATATTATGCATATATATCTTAGCATTAATAAAATTAATAATAAGAAGTAATTGGAAGTGTTCAAAAACAATGTTCATGGAAAACTACGACTGCTATCAGAAAATTAGAAGGCTGCAGAACACTTACAAAACTGCCTATGATGATCTCTGGTGCCTGAAGCACTGGTGTGGATGGCTCACCTAAGAAATGTTGCAATTGAACACAATTCTCTTACCTGTATTATACCTAAGCATTTTGCTAGTTCTGTCATTAGGTGGAAAAAAGACATTTTCTCACTATCTTTTGCATTCAACATCTCACATCAGAATCCTATGGAAAAACAGATTCCAGAAATTAAGTCACCAGATCTTTGCCCTGTTCTGTAGATGAAAGTGCAGAGGAAGGTAGGGTTGATTTCAAGGTGATAACAAAATAATCTGACAGTATATCAACTTGTCAATTCAACATTCAAAGGCATCATTCTATCTCAACTGAATCTGCAAATAAAAATAATAGCAACCACATCATGCTTCTTCCTAATATGATACAAATACCCTTTGTTTAGTGATGGTGCTCACCATCTTCTCAAAAGGGAGAAACCTGGACTTATGTATCATTTCTTCCTTTTCTAGATAAATCACAATCTACCCTTTGAGCATCTGTAATCTTAAGGTAAAATTATAAAGTTACTTATACCATCACATTGTTTATAAAATAATAAAAATGGATATGAAAAAGTATATTATTGGTTAATATTTTTTTAAATATCTATATAATGAAGGAGAAAAGGGACAAGTATAGCTATTATAGTTCTCATTCCATAGCAACCCATGAAACAGCATTTGATATTCATGACCTCCTTCTTTCAACACTCTTCCCAGCCTTGCCTTAATCCTAACTATCATCTCAGCGAACACCTCAGTTAGTCATAGGGATTTTACCTAATGGATTAATCCAAATACTCATTTCTAAGGTTTAAAGTTATTAATCCTGCCTAAATTGAGTTTTATTTATTTTCTATCGACTTTTACTACCAAACATGAAGATATTAAGAAAACTTCTCCCTGACTCCCAGAAATGCACTAGTTTCTTAACACACACCTCCTTGTCCCTACTATGTAGCATCAACCCAATTTACCATTGACAATAGGATTGGCCTGTGTAGTTACTCTGTTGTATTCATGGAAGAAGATCCCAATACAGCCAAGTGGAAGTCACTGCTTTTAGTTCAACAGAAAGATGATTGTGTGCTCTGGAGGAGGTATTCTACCCTTTAGAAATAAGCCTTCTATATCACTAAAGTGAAGACTTTTAGTAACAGAAGGCAATATGCACACAAACACACATACACATATGGTTTCTTAGAAGTAATAGAGACCCTAGACACTTCTTCCATCCCTGGTTTTCTTGAATTGGCACCATGTATCAGTTTCTTTATCAGAGTATATTCTAATTCTTGTTAAACAGAACACCAATTTTCCCCAGCCATTGCCATAATTTAGTTTTCATTACACATTTCACCAGTCTACCTGGCTAATTATCTCTGAGTGAAGATATGCTTGGATGGATGAATCTCCTGGCTATCAATCCCCTGGGTATGGGATTTTTCTCACTATCTCACTTCTTTTTGTTGCAAAATGAGTTTCACAGTCAGAAATAATGCTGTATGGGATCTAAGGATGATGAATATGGCATTTAGCAATTCTAGGATGGTTGTGCAAGCAAAAGCATTGCTGGCAGGAAAATCAAATCTACATGTGGATTTAGTGTACTCTCTAGTGAAGATGAAGCATTAACTCTGAATGTCTAATGTAAGCAACTTGCTGTCCAGTGGCTGGCCAGTCTCTCTGGGAGTGCTTTCAACTTTTATCTCTGCCGCTGACTGATAGAACACTCATCAACAGCAGTAAGATCAGTTTTGATAAGATGAAGTCCATAATTTCAAGTCCATGCATAAACTTCTCCTTCATGAACCCATTGAGCAATCAGTGGGATGGCTAGAGAAAGAGTATGACAAACACTATCAGAAAGGATTGTCTTGTCTACCTGATTATTGAAATAATCAAAAATCTGCTTCTGTGGTGAACATTATCATCAAAAACAAATAGCCACTTACCAATTTGCCCATTCACAGAAGTTTATTCACATGATTCATCTCCACACCTTATTAGCAATCTTTCCATCTGATTTTTTCAAGTGCTTCATCACAAAGTCAAACCATTAGCAACTGGTTATGAATATATTCTTATTTGTCTTCTTCTAAATAAATTTGACAAAATCTGTTTATTGGAGTGTTTCACATCCTTGTTCTTCAGTACTACCCATGATGTAGGCTGCAATGCTGAAGCAGTCCATTTTCACCTGGTGTCAACATATTGGAAAAAAAACAACCATAAATCGAGCCACTTTTTTTCTTTTCTTGTCAATTTTTCATAGGAAAAGTGTGTGTGTGTGTGTGTGTGTGTGTGTGTGTATACTTGCATACATGCCCAAATGTGTTTCTTTTCTCTAAGATTTCAGATTTGAGGCCTTTGGTCTAGAGTAAGAAAGAATAGGTATGCTTTCAAAGGCCAACCACAATGTCAAAAATTCTGTAGGTGATTATAAATATGTGGGCAAACAGACTGATACAAATCCATTTCCTGGAGAATTAAGGGGAAAGGTAACTTGTAGCTCAGATTGGAAACATATAACTTACTCTGCTTTTTTACCTCATTAGGAAAGAGGAAATGAGACAGAGAGAGAGAGAGAGAGAGAGAGAGAGAAAGAAAGAAAAAAAAAGAAAGAGAGAGGGAAGTCCAGCTCTATCCAGGATAATACAAGAGATGCTAGACCACCATTGTTTTTGTGGTTCAGTAGAACTCCATGGTATACATAAACCACATTTGGTCCATTCTACTTATGTGAAGTATCACAAGAATGGAAAAATAAGCACCACATGTACTCACCATCAAATTGGTATTAACTGATCAACACTTAAGTGCACATATGTATTAACATTCATCGGGTGCCAGGCAGGTGGGGGGGGATGGGATGGGTATATTCACACCTAATGGGTGTGGTGCGCACTGTTTGGGGGATGGACACGCTTGAAGCTCTGACTCAGGCAGGGCAAAGGCAATATATGTAACCTAAACATTTGTACCCTTGTAATATGCCTAAATAAAAAACCAAAAACAAAAACAAAAAAGCAAAAAAAAACTGGGGGGAGGAAGGAAAGAAAAAAGGAAAGAAGGAAGTAAGGAAAGAAAGAAAAAGAAGCAAAGAAAGAAAAGTAGCCACTCTCTTTATATTCAGTCCTGTTGATCGGAG
>CAUYRT010042095.1:0-16564 GCA_963574885.1 Lepilemur ruficaudatus
GAAAAAAAAAAATCATTTAAAACAGGAGAGGTTCAGTTTTGGCAAAGTGCAGCTCTGCTTCTCGACTGGAGTTCAGGGAAAAAGATAAGGATCTGATGGCACATGCGGCCACTCACCTTTATGGTGACTTCATGTGTAGACCTCGGGACCAGTGGGCTCCCCAGCATCCGATCACAGAAACGGCGACCAGTCTGCGGCAACCAGCCTAGGGAGAAACAGGAAGATTTGAAAAAATAAAAAAAAAAAAGACTTGCGTTCACCACCTCCCACCCCTCCCATCCTTTAGGTTTCTCTTTCCTCCTAACTCAAACTTAACATATTTTATTGGTTCATCCTTTCTGTCTTAGTCCTTAGCAGAGACTGTAAGATATTGTTTGCAAAGTGAAAAAAAGGAGAAATTAAAATGGCCAGTCAGGTAGTATTTTGCATACAGAAATTCTGAGAGTCTCAGAAGAGACAAAATCAATATTAGCTCAGATATTGCTACTGCTATCGTTTAATGACAAATTAACGTTCACTTGAAATATCTTCGTTTTCAGGACAGTGCCTCGTGCAACTGGTAAGTTAACGTGTGAACACCATCAGGAGAAGACAACACTCTTTAGTGACACTTTACACATTGCTTGGGCTGGTGTCCAACAACCCCGGCGCGCACGCTTGTGTGCATATATCCACCTTCAGGTACTATGCTCGTAAAAACACAGAACAAGTTGGAATATTTTTCCCTTTGGCTCTGCCAAAATAACGAAAGACAAAGGCACCAACTACTACGTCTCAACTTTTCAACTACTGTTCTCAGACATTTCCATTTCACGGGGGTTCCATCTGCACAGACCTAGCTGGGTTTGCAGCTCATAAAATGATAATCCTTTGTAACAAAAACTCGTTATTGTTCAGGCGCTATAAACACTAATCAGCCAATCAGCATTTACTTAATGATATTTACCTTCTTCCTTATAAAATTTCTTTGCTGGTGAATGAATCCAGCCACCTAGAGAGTTTAAATTATCTGCTATCTTCTATAAACTCAAGACCTAAATAAATTAAACGTCTGCCATTTTCTCTATCTTCTTATTCAATAGTTTTAAGTGACAATAAAAATGTTCCAGGTTTAATATAATTCAAATCCACAAGCAAAGCTATGAGTGAAGGTGTTTCTTATAAGTGAATTTATATAGAACCTCACGAGTGTTTTAAGGAAATTCAAGTAAATTATTCCCACTGAGTCATGTCTATAGTTATGCCATTAAAGGAAAGAGATTAAATGACTTCTACAGGCACCTAAGTTTCACTACAGTATTTTAAAATGAATAAGGATATATAAAAGTAATAACCAAGGCAATTTTTAAGACATTTACCACTGAAGAAAAATAATGAGAATTAAACAAAATTCATCTATAACTCTTTGAATAGAAGTTAAAAGGCACCAGAATGAAGCGAGTGCAAAGGGGATGTTGATTTTGCTTATAAAATAAAAATACATTTGATTATGAAAAAACTTCTGCAGTGGAGATGAAACAGGACAAAACCCCCTATAGTAAAAGCTGAAGCAAATGACTATTTTGAGGACTGGGTTGTAAATTACCAGGGGGGAAAAAAGCCTTATGATGAAATTGCTAAATACCAAAAAGTATCAAAATATGAGCAGATGCCACCACAATAAGCTCCAAATTGCTTGTAAATTAAAACATTAAAATCCATAATAATTCAATAAGTAACTAACATATAAATAGCTCCTATTACAAGCTGTTCAGAGAAAAGCTTTAGAGTCAAATTCCTATTCTTTGGTCCAAAACAGATGGTAACTCACAAATTAGAGCTTTGAAATTGAAGATTATCTTTTATATATGTTGTTAAACTCAGTAACTATAATTAACTTATCATCTGTGTGTGATCAACACAAAAAAATGGAAATTATGACTTGGGTTAATAACATTCTTCTGGTTATGCAACATGTCAAAACTAATTAGTTTATTGCTAGAAACAATAAATTAAAACGAGAAATCAGACCCTCCAATACCTTGTCATGACTGACCTTCCCATTAGTAAGTAAACAAATAAAACCATTATTAATAAACAGTGCTGGTAAGAGAGTTTATATATTGTAAAACGTTTGTGTGAAATACAAATGATTTTAACAAATGCAATACATTATTTTTAAAAGTAAATGCCAAAATTGGATAAATACAAAAGGCGCCCTAATTTTCTGGTAGTCCCAGCTCTTGGCATGACACAGCATGGCACAGTGTACATGTACTGACAGTCCCTCCATGCAGGAGGTGTAAGTCCTTGAAAGTGTTCTGCAAGCTGACACAAGGGAGCATGTACGTGCTCTCCACAGAAAGGAGGTTAGAATAGCATTAGTGGTGCTACATACATTTCTTGAGAGAATTAAACTCGAACACTGTAATCGAATAAAATACAAAATAATTTGGAAACTGCTAATTCACCAGCTTTCCTCCCCCAACCCACTTATCTATCTTTTAGTCACACAAGCACATCTTGCCGAGAGACTCCGGAGTTGCACTACTGAGTTCTTGCCAATGGTATGTAAGGAGACATAAACCTGGGTTTTGCCTTTACAACACCGTCCTGTGAGTTGCTGAGAGCCAGTTCTGACCTTTAGGAATGGCAGAAGAGCAGGACTGCAGGAACCTGCATCCCCCAATGCCCTTGGAGATTTGTTACCCACCCTTCTCAGCTACTGCCCACCTCTGGGCTGCTGTATGAGAGAGAATGCATTTTCTCCTTCGAGCCACTGCAGTTTTGATGTCCAGCCTATTCCCTAAGTAGAATACAGACTCCCTGGGGATGCACTCTGTTTTCCTTGTATCCTGTGCTTCCTTCTGTCATACCACCCATAACAGGCATCACACCCTTCCACGAGCTGATTTCTGCAGTCTGGGCTTGACACGTATGGCACACCTAATAAATGTCAGCTTAATGAATGAATACGAGAATGAACGAATGATGTACCAGGTATATAATCAATCAGAACATTACAGTAGCTGATTATACACTTTGTAATACAGCAGATTTCAGAATCCCTCTACCACATTCATTTCTTCATGATGTCTGCCTTAATTTTATTGCAAAACGGGAAAAAATGCAGCATTTTCACATGGACATTGGAATTCAGAAAGATTTCCTTGGAGGTATTTTTACTGCCATCGTTGAGGATGACCTTGGGGGAAGCACAAAAGTTATCAAGGGATCATTATAAAGAAATGGACACAGCAAGGCCTGCTATTGTTTTCCTATTTTTTTTTTAAATTCTGTATTTCCAAGTACAAGCGCCAGTTACCATTTTATCGGTGTCTGTGTTTGTAAGTGGGCAGTCCTTGCACTTCAGTGAGCTGGCACCTCACCCACATGGTCGGCTCACGGTTCACTGTGGCTGGAAACAGACCTCAGCATACGTGAGCCAGTCACCTCCAGTTAATCGTCTGCCTTTTCAGTCCTTCACACAGTGATCAATTCATGAAGCTGAAAAGTTACAAAGGCCTAGCCAAGTATTGTCCAAACTCAAAGCGCCTCAGCTAAATTCCCTCCCAAACGCAAATCAGCTGGTTTTGTTCTCTTTCAATTACAAATCCTATACATTGCTTTCCAACAGTGCTTTGCGAACACCTGCAGATGCATAAAACCACGGTTAAGGAATTTCTAAACTGAATATAGCACATGTTGGTGCAAAGCAATGAGTGACTCTTCTTTTTAATAGCTACATTTTCAAATTTAAAAAGGTGCATTCCTCGAAAGCAGTCATTTTGGGGAAACATACTCTTTTCCTACTAGGAAAGCATTAGCAGTTTGAAAACTCACCTTTCGGAGCTGTATTGAAAACCTAGTTACTCAAGAAAACACAGAATTTCACACCTCAGGCCCAACTCAGATATTCCCCTGGACCCTACACGGTTGGTGTTTTGTTTTCAGCCAGAGTAAAAGTCACTGAGCATAAAATCAGCCATTTGAATATACAAGTTAGTGGCAGTTAGTATATCCAACTGTTGTGCAGCCGCCACCCCCGTCAAGCTCCAGAACACTTTATTCACTGCAAAAGGAGACTCCATCCCCTTGGGCAGTCACTCCCGTTCTCCCTCCGCCGGGTCTTGCAAACACCCGTCTGCTTTCTGTCTCTCGGATTTGCCTATTCAGGACATTTCACATAAATGGAATCATACCATAGGTGGCCTTTTGTGTCTGGCTCCTTTCACCGAGTACGTTTTCAGGGTTCACGCATGCTGTAGCCAGTATCAGTGCTTCGTCCCTTTTTATGGCTGAATACTCTCCCGTTGTGTGGATGGACCACATTCTGTCTGTCCAGTCAGCACTGACGGGCGTTTGGCCACTGTGAATCGTGCTGCTCTGAACTTTCGTGTACGGGTCTGGTTTGAGTCCCTGTTCCCCGTTCCTTGGGGCACGAGGCCCACGCAGTTCTGCCTTTACCCTCCTTCACCTAAGTCTCTTCCTCCCCAGGAATGAATGATGCACGGGGCAGGCGGAGGGAGGCCGAGCTGGAGCAAGCCAGGACCTGGCTAGGGGGGCAGATGGTCTAGCTCCAGCAGGGACAGACCCACAAGAAGGAATGAAGGAACCTGTTAGCACGAGAGCCACAGCGGGCAAGGACCGCAAGCCAGAGCCCTGCTTGGCCACAAGCCTGCGCCGTGTGCAGGACTGCGCACGCCCGCTTCCTGGCTGCTGCTGCAGACTGAGCACTCCTCTGTGCCCGAGTTTTCTGCTTAAACAAAGTAGCATGCAATACTGATTACATACGTAATCCCAAGTAAAGGCATGAGATTATCATGATGTTTCCACGTTTTAATACAGTGCTTCTCAAGCAGAAGTGACTGTTCCTCCCCACTCCCCAGGCAATATATGGAGATATTTTCGAATGTCCCAATTGGAGGTGGAGGTGCTACTGGCTTCTCTTGATAAAATGGCATTAAATTTGTATGCTAAAATCCCTTTGGTTGCCTGTGGAAAGGCCAGCACAGAGCAGACCCGAGGCCTCCTGCCAACAAGCAGCACCAATTAGCCAGCCGTGTGAAGGAGCCACCATGGACGTGGATCCTCCAGTCCCCAACACACCTTCAGATGACTGCAGCCCCAGCTGGTATCTTGCCCGCAACTTCAAGACAGACCCCAAGCCAGGATCAGCCAGCTAAGTCAGTGTTCCTGACCTTGAGAACCCAACACCCTGTGGGAGGCAGGTGGGAGAGACACCTGGGAAAGGGGCCTTCCAGCAGGTGCCCCACAGAACAGGAATAATGATTTCCAGGGTTGCTGCCAGGAAAGCCTAGAACCAAATGACCGTGGAAGCCAGTCAGCTGGAGGCTTAAAACAAGAGGAGTGTTTGCCAAAGTATGTGCTTCAGAGGGACGTTTCTCAGGTTGTTTAGTAGTAGGTGTTTAGTATGCATCACCTGAAAACAGCTCCACGATCCAAAAGGCTCTGCGACACTGGGTTATAGGTAAAGAGTAATGACAGCCACCACATATATGCACCTATTGTATGCCTGGCTCTCTTGTGAGAGCTTTGACCTTATTTAGCCCTTCTAGTAAATGACTTTAAATATTTAAAGTGCTTAGAACATTAAGTCCTTACATAACATGTATTATATGCCCCACCGAAGTGACAGTCACCATTTCTACAGCACCCTAGGAGGTAGGGCTATTATTATTCCACTTTCACAGATGAGGAAATGGAAGCGCTGAGATGCAGGTGCCTGCCCAAGTCCCCGGCTAGGAAGTCTGCACTTGTAGAACCGGCAGGTACTGCCACCCTTTTATTTACTGGAGGATTTGCTTAAAGCTTTGACCTGCTATTGTGTATTGTGCGGTGCAAGGACAGAGACAAAGAATTCGGGATTTCCTGTGAGTCCCACCTGCCACAATCTCACCATGTGTGCTGACTGACGTATCCCAGGCACCTACAGCAACAGTGTGGGTCCGGCCGCTCACGTGTTTGCACAATAAATGACCCCTGGACCCTCACGATTTCCTCTCACCTCTGGGCAGTCGGTGGCACGCATCCTGTGCAGCGCCCCTCCATCCAGCCTTACTGCTGAGGGGCTTCCTCTGTGTGCCCACGGCCACGCGGGTAAGGCTACTCCATGCCTCTTGCGCTATGGTGCGCCCACGTCCGCCAGATTTCTCTGTGAGAGACTTTTCAACATGTTGAAATTTTAAAGACCATTTTTTGATTGACTTGGAATACACCAGCCACTGAACATTCCAATAAACTAAGATTTTACTGTTGGGAGACTATATATGTTCTCCAAGAGAAACACAAAATCAGTGTGAGTTTTGTCTTAACACTTTGGAAGCTTGAAGTCTAAGGATGACAGTCCTTGACTAAAACGAATGTAAGCGTGCCAAGTTGATAATGACTCACAAAGATGCATGTTACTTTTAATATGATGACAGTGTCAGGAAGTGGGGCAGGTCTGCATGAGCTCCGTCCACTGGGAATTAAAATCAGGCCATCATCCTCATTTCTCCTCTCACTCACCAAACCATGACAAGAGGTACGGTGAGGTGAAAAGTCATAACATGCTAATTATTTCCTCATATCCTATTTCATTTCTTTAAAAGAATTCACTTTTGGAGTACTCTTTACATAATTTTTGCCACTATAACATGTGTCCTTCTCTGTTTATATATATATACATATATATATATATTCCTGAGCGACAACACGAAACACACCCCTTTCCCTTTGAAAGTTGTATTTATGACACAGAAATAATGTTTTGTATTATTTTCTCAACAATTAATGACTCTAATGTTGTACCCAAATTCCAAAGACAGCAGAGTTGCTCACAACTATAATCCCAGCTACGTGGGAGGTTGAAGTGGCAGGGCTGTTTGAGGCCAGGGTTTCGAGACCAGCCTGGGCAACATAGCGAGACCCCCCCATCTCTAAAAAACATAAAAATAAAAATTAGCTGGGTGCAAATACGCATATATGTTATAAGGAAACTAGAAAGCTATAAATTAAAACCAAGGAACATCTTAGAAGATTTCTCTTTTAAAAACAGTCTGCATGGTTAAATGATTAAAATTGCCCTTCCATGTCTATAGAAACAAGTAGGATTTTGAATATTTTGGAATTGACATTTCAGTAACGTCATCTGTAGAATGTAATCTTGAGGTTGCCATCAGTTTTCCTTTAGTACATCATTGGACTGTCACTGTACAAAATCTGAGTCCACAAAGCTGATAGTTACCCAGGCAATTATTTCAGATATCTCTTCCACAAACTAATAACATTTGGGTAGTGTACACAATGCCAGGCTTCAAATGCCCATGAACTTGCAGGGCGACCCGATTCCACAGGGGCCGAGGGGAGCCACGTGGAGCTACATTGACTTTGTCATCGTTTCCCACACTGGGTGTAGTGTTCATTCATAAAACACTAGTTCTAGAGAAGATAACACGCATTACTTAAAACAAGGATTTCAAGATTAAATAAAGTTGGGAAATTCAGTTAAAGAAGGTAAAAATCATTCAAAATCTAAACAAATCCCAAGCAGGAAAAAACACCACAGAAAATCCCAACAATACACAATTTCTTGAAAATCAGTGGTAAGAGAAATTTTAAAAGCAGCCAGAGAAAACACACAAATCATATCTAGAGGAAAAAAGATAATCAACACCACAAACTTCTTATCAAAAAGTATACAAGCCAGAAGACAATGGAATGAAATCTCTAAAGAGCTGAAGGATGTATTAATCTAAAATTCCACACTCAGGTGAAATATCTTTCAAAGAATAATGGCAAAATAAAGACTTTTCCAGACAAAGTAAGAGAGAATTCACGGTGAGTAGACCTGCCCCACAGGACATATTAAAGGAAGTCCTTTAAGTGGAAGAATGACTTAAGATGGAAGTGTGAATTTCTACAAACAAAACATGAGTGGCAGAAATAGTAACTGTGGGGTGAATATAAAAATATTTTCTTCTCATTTGAAAAAATCTTTTACAGATAATGGACTGCCTAGTGCAAAATTAATAACTATGCATTGTGGTGTTTATAACACGTATGAAAGGAAAATGTACGGCGAATGCAGCACAGAGAACGAGAAATGCCAGGAGAATGGAAGCCACTGTTGTAAGGCTCTCACACGTGACCTGGTAAAACGCCATTCGAATGCAGATGGTGGTAAGTTAAAGATGAATACTGTAAACATTAGGGCAACCCCCTAAAAAATAAAGCACTGGGTCGCAGCTAATAAGCTAATCACAGAGTTATTAAAAGCCTCAATTTATGCAAAAGTATGCAGAAACAGAGGAGAAAAGAAAAACAGAATAAATGGTACAAATATTAATAGCAAACAACAACCCAGTGATAAATGGTATAGCTACTCTGATTAAAAGGCTGAGACTAAAATTTAAAAAGATTTAAAACGCCAGACGCAGCTGTATGCTATTATAACGAACACACTTTAATATATGTCTATTCTGTTATTGAACATATGTATATATACTACTGATATATCTCATATATGTTGTATATTGGTTATAAATCTTTGATATGCATTGTCTTTGAATATATGCACAGTTGACATCCTCCATACTTGTAAGTTCTACGTCTACAGATCAAACATATTTTTAAAAATAAACGAATAAAAAATAACAGTACAACAATAAAAAATGACACAAAAATTAAAAACAATACAGTATTGCAATTATTTACACAGCACTTACATTGTGTTTGGTATTAAGTAACCTAGGGATGATTTAAAGGATACAGGAGGACGTGCATAGGTTATATGCAAATACTCCACCACACGTGAGCATCCCTGGGTTTTGATATCCTCGGCGGTCCTGGAATCAATTTCCTGGGGATACCGAGGGATGACTGTATTCTACTCAACTTATCATTCTCCTCCTTTGGGACCTCTTCCATTTCTTACCTCCCTAGGGTGTCTGGGGAAGACACATTAGGGGTGAAGAAAACATAAACGAGGAAAGGAAACATGGAGGGCTTCCTGGCCTCCGGGCTCAATCTGCCTTTGCAAGCGATTCGAGGATGAGCATAACTGGCCTTCGGGAGGGAGACTGCAGAGAGCCCAGACCATGAGGCCCCTTCAGAGTCTCAGCATCATCGACCTGAGGGTTCTGTTCAGCTGTTCACTAAAAACACCTTTACGGGATTCACCAATACAGAGAACCGTACATCACATTCTGCAGAAGATAATATCAGGAAGTCATGGCCCTTGCACCTGAAGACATGTTAGAGGCGAGGGCAGTACTTAGATGCGTGCAGCAGACAGAGAGAGGGAGGGTGAGTGGCCTCCCAGAAGGCTCCCCTGCTTGGCCCCATCCTGCCCCCGACTCCCACACAGCCAGTGATCTAAGGCACGCCCCAGCTCACTTCCCATGTAAACCTCAGTCTTGACAGTGTATTTGTTGGCCGGGCACAGTGCTTCATGCCTGTAATCCCAGCACTTTGGGAGGCCATGGCGGGAGGATCCCTTGAGGCCAGGAATTCAAGACCAGTATGAGCAACGCAGCAAGACCCCATCTCTACAAATAGTACAAGAATTAGCAGGGCATTGTGGCATACGCCTATAGCCTCCCAACTACTCAGGAGGCTGAGGCAAGAGTGAGCTATGATGATGCCACTGCACTCTAGCCCAGGCAAGAGAGCAAAACCCTGTCTCAAAATAAAAAAAGTCTGTTTCTTGAGGAACCCTATTAAAACACAGACCCCAACAGCATGCCTGGTCCGATATCCCACACACAACTGCCACGTTCTATCAAATACCTCCATCATGAATGCCCCTACTGTGTGTGTGTTTTTTTTAACCGAAGAAAATGATGGTGTTTTACATCTTTCATGAGCAAGTACTCGAGCCAGGCGTTTTAATAAATACACACTGGTATTATATTACATGCATCTGACATGCAGAAAAACACACAGGAACTCACCAAAACACCGAATAAAGATGAAACGTTCATGGTGCTTGGATCCTAATTTGTCTCATTCAGCTACGCTGTTTACTGTCCTTCCCTTTTCTGAAACTGAGCTTAACAGGTAGAAGGAGTAACCACATATGGCAGCAGACGGGAGGAAAGCTCCGGAACCACAGAGCAGGGGTAAGCACATGTTTTCTCTAAAGGGCCAAATAGCAAGTGTCTTGGACTTCGCAGTCACACTATTGAACTCCACCTGGCAGTCACTGACAATCTGAACAGACGGGTGTGGGTGTGTTCCAATAAAACTTTATCTACAGAAACAGGCTGTGGGCACGGTTGGTCTACAGGCAGTAGTTTGCTGAGCCCTGCCTTGGAGCAATATCGCATTAGACTGATTAAGCTGTGCACTCATAATGCATTAGTGATAGATAACCTACTAATGCCATCAGGCTGACTTTGGACAGTTAACTTGCAAAGAAGTGTTTTATCCCAGTAGTAATGTAGATCTCTGTGTGGTTGCTGACAACAGCCACATTGGACAGGGCTGCAGCCATGTAGGGTGGACCTTAGCATGGCTTGTGGTCCCTGGGACGCTCACGGGGCTGCCATCAGGAGTCCCTGGGACAGCTGTGCAAACATGACTTAAGACGGTGCTTTCAGAACACGAGTGCAAAATGCCTCATAAAAACTTCCAACTCTTCCGAATCCTAAATGTGTGAAATTGGACAGACCAACGTCATCATTTTGGAAGTGACATCTTTAATTGTTTTTTAAGATGCTATTAAAACTATAAGAGCAATACATGTTCACAGGGGAATTTTTTTTTTTTTTTCACAGGGGAATTTTTAAGTGGTTCTTAGTCACAGGTGATTTTGCCCCACAGGGGCTAACGGGCAACGTCTGGGGACGTTTTTGGTGGCTATTGATTCGGGAAGGACGCTACTGGCATCTAATGGGCAGGGCCTAGGGACGCTGCTAACCCCCCTGCAGTGCACAGGTGGCCCCACCAGGGAACTCTCCAGCCCCAATGGCCACAGGGCCACGTGGAGAGACCCTGATGTCAAGGGAGTCTTCTCTCTCTTCCCAAGCCCTGTCAATCCTGCTGCACAGAGGCAGCCTGGTCCAAGCTGCTTCCGTAACCTTCCGAAGTTTCCTACTCATGTGTTCTTAGTTCTAACACAAACGTATCCTGCTAACTATAGTCTTTAACCTTTGTCATGAGAAACATATATGGATTGTTTTCATCACTAAAATTGTTGAACAGCAAAGCTGGTTGTGTCTCTTCTACATACACTAACTCTTCCCATTAGCAAAGAAAGGTCCATGTTATAAAGTTCCCTTATGTGCGTTATATAAAATTAACTACCACATCAGCCTCATCTGTTGGTCACATTTTGTAGATAAAAAGACTGAGTTCTGAAGAGTTTAAGTAAGTGATGCCTCCCCACTGGTAAGCGGTAGGATCTGAAACCCAAGTTCTGGCTTCACTGTGTATGCTCTCATTATTTCAGACCACAGCAGTTCACAGCCTACACTAACTTAGACTGAAGGTAGGTAGTAACTCACTTTTACAAAATGAAAGAATAGACATCTGGCAACTGATGCATCATTTATGGGGGAAGTCTTCCAAACGCTTTGAACAACGATTTGCATATACCGAACATACCCATCACGAATCATTCTAACTGCTCCATTTCAATAATCTTAAACACTTTTAGTTGGTCTGAAATATATTTAGTCATTTGCACTGTACCTACAAACAACTGCATTCAATTAACTTGGGTTTTCTAGGATACTTTTTTCCTGACTCACATCATTCTTTCCTATCAGCCCACAGTGTCTACAGCATCATAGCTGCACCAAGAGGGGGCCACCACAGGGCTCTGCATTTCGCCCACGTGTGCATCTCTCCCACAACGTAAAATTCAGACTCACAGAGTCTTAGATGAACACTGAATATCTTATCTACAGATGAGGGACAAGGTTCATGGGAAGACCAAGTGGGTCATTCTCCTCACCAAGAAAGCAGCAGTGTGCAAGGTCGACTGAGTGCATGGATTTCATTTTTGATCCATGGAATTCAGTTAACTGTTTGAGAATAAAACTGCAATTCCCAGATATCCTAAGTCCTGTTAAAATCCTTACTGTAGAGATTGATCCTGCTTTCAAAATATAAGTGCGTCCCTAGTTCCATCACAGCTGCTGGAAATTAGCAAAACCACAAGCAGCAACTGTTACTCACATAAATGACTGTAAAACCACAGATAAATCTTTTTAAAAAGTGTGGAATCTTACATCGGGCCTAATTTCATATGACGATAGCTACTGAATAGGAATATTTTTCAACTTTTATAAAATAAACGTTGCCACCCTCGTAAGAATTCTGATTCCTCAGGGCCCTTCCCTACCTGTCTTACGCTGCTAACCAGCATAGATTCAATGTGTGGGTGACATTCGGTCCCCTCCTAGAAAGTAGGGCCCAGGAGGACATGCAGTTTGGCTCTGGGATACGATGGCGAAATACGTTTCCTTCTACCTGGCTTTTACGTGCCGCAATAGCAAGCACACCAGTCTGTGCTCAGGTGTGACACCATGGAATCACTGCGAAAACAAATATTTCAGATATTTTGCTTGAAGCAAGACCAAGAAGTCTGTCACTGAATTAAAAACCACTTTTACCACAATGAAGCACCTTGACCTAAACCCTGGGAGGTAGGCAGGTACTGCTGATCTCTACAGACTAACGACACAGGACACAGAAAGATAACATACCTTACAGAAGTAACAGCCTGGGGCGGGGTCACGAACTCCCGAGTTAAAATTTCCTAGAGTCCAATATCTCTGCCTGCTGGTTCTCAGAATTTCCAGACTACTAAAAGCTTCTTTGACTTCAGAAACTGGGCATGGGATGCTGAAGTCACATAAAATATAGGGAACCGCATCTTACCAGACCAGGAATACGTGCGCCAAAGCGTGTCGTAGTACACGGGACACATGCAGCATTCACGCCATGCTTCACGTTACGTGAATCCAGTCTCCCCAGACGCTCGGACCCCATAGCATCCCCATCCCGACACCTCAAAGATGAGGGGACTTCTCGAAGACATCACCAGGAAGGTCAGAACCTACGTGTGATCCCAGGTCGCCTGACCCTAAACTCCATCAGCTTCCTATTACACGACATGACCTATCTTAAAATGGACCCTTTAGGAGACTCTTAAAAGATAAAAACACACAACGATCAAACACACATACTGACCAAAAGCATGCAACTCATTCTTCTCCTAGTTTGCATTTTCCTCAAAGACCAAACTCTTGCCTGTGCTTTGCTTATGTGTCTCAGCCACGCTGTCCACAGTCTAAGTCACCTTTCTCTCCTCTGTACTCCAGTGTGGCCTTGTTTTCCAGAAACTACACTCAATGGATAGAAACGAAAGTGTCGTGTTCGCTTCGGCAGCACATACACGAAAATTGGAACGACACAGAGAAGATTAGCATGGCCCCTGTGCAAGGATGACACACAAATTCGTGAAGCGTTCCATATTTTTAAACTGATTTATGTGAATAGCTGTACATCTTGGTAAATTTACTAATAACCATTTAATTGTACACTTAAAATGGAGTAAAGACATGATATGTAAATTACACTTCAATAAAGCAAAAAAAAGAAACGATAGTGTCTCTCTAACAGCACAAGCAGCTAGCACATTCTCTGAGAAGCAGCATGATCCTGGAGTGAGGCTGTGCATCCTCCAGTAAATAACTTAACCTCTCTGTGTCACTAAACAAGCATAATGCCTTATCGTTACTTGCATGAATTCACACATTCCAATATAGGAAAAGCCACACCCGCAGGCTCATAATGAACAGTAGTTATCACACTCACACGGGGGAATAGCTGCACAGTCACTGCATTCCTTTTCCTCTATTAATTCTCCTAGACATAAAAGGAGAACATAAAAACAAGATGAACTTCATGTGCGATTTTGCCACAATTAAATAAATAAAAATTTAAAAGCCAAGATGAACCTACATTTTTGCCGATCACTCCCAAAAGGATAAATTTGAGTGGTTTCTATAAAAGAGACTTACAATAGTCACTCAAAGAAAAGTGTAAATGAGTGTAACTGTCCTTTCAAATGGAACATAGTCATATTAATCTGTTGCTTTTTCTTATATGGAAGCGTATTACTTGTTTCTCAAACCAGATTTTTTAAATGAACAAGTGTGTTTGAGAAAGAAAAAAGAAAAGGGTCCAGTGAGGAAAAAAAAAAATCAGATTAGATTGAGCTCCAGCAGATGCTAAAATTCTTAAAATATTTTTGTGTTGGTAAAGAGACTATTAAAATATTCTAGCGGCTTCCACATTTAATTAGCATTGGCCTTGCCACGTTCAATTTTATGGACACCTTCCTTAACAACACCGTCACGCCGTATTTCCCAAACGATTTTACCTTCCCTTTCCCTGTTTCACTGCTCCCGCTTCACCAGCTTAACAGGCAACAGGCTGCTGCTTCATGCAAATATCATCTCAAACACAATTTCAAAAAGAGAAAACACGACGCCCCATTTCCTACGAAAACTAAATACAAGGAAAATGGAATTTAGGCAGGCTTTTGCGTTTAAACTTAGCCTGGTTTCTGCTGGGCCCGTTCAAATTTCTCTCAGGTCCCAAGATCACCCTCATGAATTAAATAAAACAACAAGCTAAAAGTGAATTATACAGCTACAGGCAGGAGAGTTGGGTGTGTATATTAAGAAGCTGGGGCGGGGGGGAACATCTGACAACAAAAACATCCTGAACAAATGTTACCCTAAAACGAGCAAACAGATGCTATGTGAATTTAACTTTTACCAAATCACACTCGGCCCTCCATTCAAAATAAGCTCTTTGCAAAAAAGAAAAGTTGAAAACACCCTACAGTTACAAGTACGACATTCACATGGTTTTATAGAAATATCACACATTAAATTAAAAATAGAAGACTGTGCCTCTTAGTAGAGTACAAACCTTGTCCAAAAAAAAAAAAAAGTGTATAAAAAAAGTAACCGAATTTTGAGACGTCTTCCTCAGTTTGGTTCCTCTTGATACCGAAATTTACCTCCTGGTCAATGGGAACAGAAGTTCCTTAAAAGACAGGATAGGAAGCCAAGTTTTGGAATTACACCCAGAAAAGGAAATGTACCTGAAATAGGCAAGATGCAAACGCCCTTGGGGTTTTTACACTCCGCATCTCCTACTGAAGAACGAACGTCCCCCAGACGCTGCAGCCACCGGGCCTGGTGCGGACATGCGAAAAGGTGGCAGAAGCAATGTTTCGGACAGTGTGATTAACCAGGTGGACAACTTGCACACCCACCCCAAGCCTTGGAAAAGCCTACCCAGACGCAGACTGGCAGAGCAGTCAGCAGATGTAAACACGCTCCTCTGATTCCTTGTCATTTTAACTGGGTGGACAAATTTGTTCTTAAAGGGCCAGAACAAATTCCGCTTCATGGGCCATACAACCTGTTACAAGCTCTCAATTCTACTGTCCCGAGAAACAGTCACAGACAGTACATGTGGATGATGAGAACAGCTGTGTTCCAACGAAACTGCAGCTGCGCACAATGAAATCCGAATTTCATAGAACTTTCATGGATCGTGACATACCATTCTTCCTTTGATTTCTCCAACCATTTAAAAACATAAAACACATCCTTAGCTTGTTGACGGTATGTACAGAAGCAGGCCCGGGCTGCATTCAGCCTGCAAGCTCTGGTTTGTTAACCTTTGTGTTAGAGAACAGGAGTCACGGTTAGATTCTGTGTCTAGCGTATCTCACAGATTTAAAAACGAACCTTCAGGACAACAGGCAGGTTGTTGGTCCTCAAAGACCAACAACAGCAGGACAATGGCAGGTCCTCAAAGAATTAAACACTCAGGAATACCATGTGATGCAGCAATTCCACTGCTAAGTGTAAACCCCAAAGAATGGAAAGCAGAGACTCAAACCAATATTTGAACCTCAGTGTTCACAGCGGAATTAATCACAATAGCCAAGAGATGAAAACAACCCAAACGTCCCTCAATGGATGAACGGATAAACGAAACGCGAACTACACAGGCAGTGGCATACTATTCAGCCCTTACAAAGAACGAAATCCTGACACTTGCTGCAACACGGATAAACCCCGAGGACACTACACTCACACAGGTACAGGACACAAATACTGTATGATTCACTTACATGCAGTGCCTAGCGCAGTCAAAAACAGAGGCCACAAGCAGAACGGTGGTTTCAGGGGCAGTGGGGAGGGAGAACGGGCAGCTACTGCGGGAAGATGAGTCAGTGCTGGAGATGGAGGGTGAATGTACTTAATGCCACTGAACAGCACAACTAAAAACAGTACATTTAATGTGTCACATATATGCTTTTCACTGTACAGGAAGATTGCAATGACAATTGAAACTTTACTCCAAATATATTTCTTCCAAAGATGCTTCTGTTGGTTAAAAAAAAAAAATGGAAAGATCAAAATGGTTACTATGACAGCTAATGGGTATCATTTAATTTATTTCAAACTAATAAGTCAAGAATATACAAGTATCAGCTTCTTTTTTTTCTTTTCATAAGCCAGATTCAAGCCTTTAACTAAGA
>CAUYRT010042096.1:0-15746 GCA_963574885.1 Lepilemur ruficaudatus
AGCAGCTGGATTCCATGTGCAGTTTTCCCAACACTCACAGCCCTCCTCAAAGACATCAGCACCTGCCCAGCCCCTCCTCAGGGGCCTGGGTTGCCGTCTCAAGGGGCTTCTCCTCTAAGTTCCAAAGTTTAATGATTCAACTCCCTCTCTTTGTTTCACCAGCTTTAGGGGTGACAGCTGCTTTCTGCAATTGCTACTTCCAGGATACCCCAGTGTTTTGTTTTGTTTCATTTTATTTTATATTTTATTGCTTTCTTATTATTCAATATCTAATCATCCTTTACATTAAAATCCTTTTGTCAAAATGCTGCTGCTGTGGTTTCTGTCTCCTAGCTGCCCCAACAGATACAGTGGGTGTCGTTAATCTGTTATCACTCATGAGAGAGATGAATAACTTCAGTTGGAACCCCCAGGACGGGGCTCGTAGCAATAACAGGGACACTGCAGGTGACATGGCCCAAGGGAAGAGAGTGGACCTGCTTCCATTCTCTTTTCTTCCTTCCTTCCTTCCTTCCTCCCTTCCTTCCTTCCTTCCTTCCTTCCTTCCTTCCTTCCTTCCTTCCTTCCTTCCTTCCTTCCATGCTCATTGCAAATGAAAGAAGCCAGCTGAGGCGGCTGCATACTGTGTGCTTCTATTTACATGTCATTCTGGAAAAGGCAGAAATGCAGGGACAGTGGGCAGATCTGTCCTTGCTGGTGGTTCGTTTGGAGAGGGGCTTGAATAGGGGACTAGGGTGCTGGCAGAAGGCTGAAGGGGCCAGGTGGGAGTGGACCTCCTTGGGGTGGCCAGCTCCCGCTGAGCATTTGTGGACAAGCTGGGCTGTGCCACACCTGTGTGAAGAAGGCCGTTGCTCTGTAGGAGGGTCTTCCTCCATCACGGGGGTAACTCTTTCAGGACCAGATCTGAGGATACTTTATGACCCTTTGTGTGACTCCTTAGGAACAAGTAGAGGCCCACCGTTGGGCATAGGCCCAGTTCTTCCCATCGGAACAGAGAAGACTCACAGATTGGGACTTCATTCTCTGGTGTTCACTTTTTCCTCTGCAGAGACATCAGGCTCCTTTATTTCACTCACCATTTTTAATTTAACTCCATTTATTTTTGTTTCTTGCTATTCAGAGGGTCTTAAGAATGTTTTCCAGAAGCTCAAGAGTGGTCCACGGGACACCTTCCTGCACTGAAAGGTCTTGTAGGTGGCATGCCGCATGTTGGAACCCTGGTCACTCCTCAGAGCAGCTGTCCCCACCCAGGCTTCAGGACCTCCAGTTGTCCAGGGACACAGGGTGGGGGCAGCAGGTGAGTGAAAGGAGAGAGGACTGGGATGGACTGACACGGGCAGGGTGTGCAGAAAGCCAGAGCCTGACGCTCAGGCGAAGGGGTTTCAGATGGGGGTCCCCCAGAGGGTCAGCACCAAGGGTGTTGGGTTGGAATGGCCCAGCAGAGGCAAAATCAGGAGATATCCCATCTGTGCCACCAGCACCCCCGGGCAGGCTTTCTGGCCAATCCAGTTTTCACTCCAGTTTTTAAGACAATCCTGGGTTATAGCTTAGAGTCACAATTTGCCAAATCAGAGCGCCTGCCCTCAATTCACTCTGCCACACTTGCCACTTTGCAGATGCTGTTTGTGGAATGCATTCATGTGTGTCTCTCCTTCTTTTAGTGCTGACGAGGCAAATGAACCCCTTGCCCAGGCTGTGCTGTGAGTGCGTGACCTTAGACTGAGCCTCTCTGCAGTGGCAGGAGCATGCGCACAGTGAGTGGCACAGGAAGGTTGCTGGGCCCATCCCGAGATGGCGTGTGTGCACGTGCTCATTTCCCTGAGAGGACACCCAGACATCCTACGACTTGAACCCTGGTGACAGTTTTCGCTTGTATTTTAGAAGTACTCGTCCAAGTGATAATCCTTCACTACCTTCCCGTGTTCTAGCATGTTGCCTTCAATCTATCTGTGCAGGTTGTGACTTTTATGGGACGATATGAAATGCTTTATCAGTCGATGCACCAGCATTGACCTCAGAGCAACTGAGAAGACAGTGCAGGAGGAGATAGTGCCTTCAATATACTTGGATGGGAAATGTCCCTAGGTGACCTGTGGGCCTGACCTGAGGTGATGGGTAGGGAGTGGGAGATAGGGGAGTGAGGGGCTGGGTGGGCCTGGTGGGGTGATGGTGTGACTGAGGGGAGCTGGCAGGAGGACACCAGCCCTGCTGCCCAGGGGAGACCTGAGCCCAGTGTTGGTGTGAGGAGAAGGTGTAGGTGACAGGATGGCCCTCTCACTGAGGGTCTAGGCACGGGAGGCCACTCATTGTGAGATGCCAGCTCAGCTCCAAAGAAGTGAAGCTGGGAGCATGGAGAAGAAGAGGCCAGGAGATGAGAGGGGGCCTGAGGCCAGTGGGGCAGAGAGATCCGTGGAGGACTGAGGCCCTGCAGGGTCTGGGGGTGAGGAAGTGGGAGTTGGGGGTATGAGGGAGGAAAGGGCGGCATCTCTACCAGCTCAGTCACACTGAAGGAATAGCTGGCCAGGACAAAGGGCTGAGAGGTGAAGTGATAGGGGCAGATGGAGCCCCCATACTTGAGTTGGGGATGTGGGCACTGGTTTGTGTGTGAACAGGTGGGCAAGTCCTTTAGAGTCCTGGAAATTAATATAAAAATTTAAAAAACAAAAACGGATAAAAATCTCACATTTTTGGCTTGGGATTATTGCCTTGAAGTGACTTTGGTGTGTCTCTAGGGGCAGAATATGTGGCTCACGTCACTAGTGACCTGGAAGCCATCCCCTTCTTGCAATAGTATCGTTTTTAGCACTCTTCACACTCTGCACACATAGGTTAATTTACTTGCAGATAGATACTTGCTGTTGGGGTGCAAGCTGAGCTCCTCCCAGCAGGGAAAGCCTGCTGAAGCCTGGGGAGCCTCAGCACTAGAACGGGCCCTCCTGCAGCCTCCAGGTCCTGCCCATCACCTCCTGGACACTCAGGAGAGCAGAGAGAGCAATTCCTAGTTTGGCTGCCAGAGGGCGCTCTAGGTCGGCTTTTGCCCAGTGCTTACAGCTGAAGTCAATTACAGCATGAGTCTTAAGCAGAAAAAAAACCATTAATAAATGGTGTGACCTGAGAATATTCCCTAAAATGATTAGGAAATATTTCAACATAAAAACTAGATAAGGTAGAATGGCATATCCAACACTCAAATTAATTCAGAAAATACCACAGAGCTTATTTTTGAACACTTACGAAATGCTCACTAACTTCAACAAGTGGTATATACAGTGTAAGTTCATTAACTGTAATGGTTCTAATCGTTCCTCCACATTAGAGCTGAGGAAACTGAGACACAAGTGATCAATATCAAGTCTCACAGGTTGTGTCTTTGAGGATTAGGACTCTTAGCATTCTGTCACCAGAGTCTGGGCTGGTGGCCCCTAGCTTGTTCCTGGTTGAGGATGCTGACAGTCCCATGTGGCCCTGTTGTTAGCAGTGTTATTCAAAACAGCCAAAGGTAGAAATCACCCAAGTGTCCATCAACAGATGCATGGACGAGCAAATATGCTGTTTACATACAGCGAAACTCTATTCAGCTGTAGAAAGGAATGAAATAGGAATATGAATATGCTCCAACATGGATGAGTTTTGAAAACATCATGCTTAGTGAGATAAGCCAGACACAGAAGGACAAGCACTGCACAGTTCCAGTTATATAAGGTACCTAGAATAGACAAACCCACAAAGACACAAAGTAGAAAAGAGGTCACCAGTGGCTGGGAAGAGGGCAGAAGAAGGGATTTATTAATTCACCCCCAGGAATGGTAGTGTACAGGAAAGTCGATGTTGGTATCTCTGCTGGCAGACTGGACACACAGCAGTGGCTGTAGCAAGGTGAGTGGAAGACCACGCTGTGAGCCCAGGCATCACTTCCATCCCAGTGTCATGGCCACTTTGTTCATGGGCCCCTTGGCCACTGGCAGCGGTGGATGGGGAAAGAGGCTTACTGCTCTCCACAGAATGGGGTCATTCTGTCCACTTGGTCATTGAAATCCTCCTCTGTAGAGGTCACCCTTTGGAGAGCATCCACATGGCACACAATGCAATCATCTTTCTGGTTTACTTCTTTCCTGGGTAGAACCAGTTCTAGTGCTTACAATTGGCCTTTCCTGCCATAATTGTCCTCAGTCCACAGGTCAGAGAGCCAAGGTGGGGATGCTGAAAGTTGCTGAGTACATGTCTATTCCAACCACACAGTGGATTCAAGAGCACACTGGACCCACCGTGAGACAGACCTGAGCTAAAACTCCATCAGCCACCTGACCTCCAGGAGCCCCCACTCTGCTGGACCACACTGATGTTTTGGGTCTCTAGGAATCAGTGTCAGATCAGAGCCAGTGGCCAGTAATTCCCCAAATGTTTAAAAATTTCCTTTTCCCCAAGTCACAGTCACCTTGGTAAAAGTCTTTAGTTCCCTTTGGGGAAGATTGGGAGAACAATTAACAATACGAATTTTTGGCAAAGTAGCAGCATTCAGCATACTTCCTCAATTTGACCCATTTTCATCATGGCAAAGTTGCACCTTTTATAGGTGACTTTCAGGTATAAAGTGACTGCTTTGTTGCTTAGTGTCTGAAGTTGCAGAAGGAACCAATTCTCTTTATATACTTTAACTTACAACCAATAAAGGTCTAATACTGTAAATGGTAAAATCTTTTCCCTTGGCAAGCACTTCAAATAGCAAATTCAACAGTGGCAGTTAATGTATCATTCAAAAGACACTCTGGTAATCAGTTAATTTATCATACTTGACTATGCAGCCTGTTAATGCAAACCTTGGATCTGTTATGCCATTATCAAGTTCATTAAAATGTCCCATTGAAAATGTTGGCGTGGATGCGGAGAGATAGGAACACTCCTACACTGCTGGTGGGACTGCAAACTAGTGCAACCCCTGTGGAAAGCAATACGGAGATACCTGAAAGCGATACCAGTAGATCTACCATTTGATCCAGCAATCCCACTACTGGGCATCTACCCAAAAGAACAAAAGACACTCTATAAAAAAGACACCTGCACTCGAATGTTTATAGCAGCACAATTCACAATTGCAAAGATGCGTAAACAACCCAAGTGCCCATAGATTAATAAAATGTGGTATATGTCTACCATGGAGTACTATTCAGCTATAAGAAGCAATGGTGATCTAGCACCTCTTGTATTTTCCTGGATAGAGCTGGAGCCCATTCTACTAAGTGTAGTATCCCAAGAATGGATGGACGGGCACCACATGTTCTCACCAGCAAATTGGTTTAACTGATCAACACCTAAGTGGACATATAGGAATAACATTCATCAGGAGTTGGGCAGATGGGAGGGGGGAGGAGGGGATGGGTATATACACACATAATGAGTGTGATGAGCACCGTCTGGGCGATGGGCACCCTTGAAGCTCTGACTGGGGGAAAGGGGGACAAGGGCAATATACATAACCTAAACATTTGTACCCCCATGATATGCTGAAATAAAAAAAAGCCAATTGAAACACACTGGGTACTGACTGTATGCTGGGGATTCTTGTCGTAAGCACTTTCCTCATTTCAACTGATTTAATTGTCACGGTCACCTTGTTATTACTCCCAGTTTTCAAGTTTGAAAACGGAGGCACAGAGAGGTGCAGAGACTGGTCCAAAGTCACACAGCTGTTCTGAATTTGAAGCAAGCTGTCTGTACCTGGAGTCCTTGTTTTTAACCGGGACCCTCTCTGCCTTCTCACTAGTCATGTAGATTGAGTCCTACTATGTGCCAGGCATGATGCTAAGCAATTTCCTTTAAAAATATAATTTACAACTATAGAGATCAGTAAACATAACTAAAAACGCTATACAGCTTTTGCATAAGAAAAGGAAACAATTGGTAAGTGTAGACATTTATCAGAAAAATTCTACCTTCCACTCCCCCTTCCCGTGCGAACGGTTGGGAGCAGTTTCTCCTTTATGCCTATACAAACACCAGCACCCACAAGATCGGTTTGTCTGGGGGTCCCCTCACTTTGGGGAATGTGGCAGTGAGGTCCGGGCAGGGATCTCAACATGGGCCAAAGGAGGGGGTTGAAGAAGGGGCCACTTCCGAGGGTGTGGGCAGCGTCCAGGGAAACGTGAAGGAGGGCGCAGCACCCTGGGGTAGCATCATCCGAGAGCTGTCTCCGCCGCCAGGGCTGGGGGTCCAGGGAGCAGCCGTTCCTGGAACCCAGAGGGAGACTCCGCAGCTGATCGAGGAAAGCAGAGGACAGAGCCCCCTCTGAGCAAGCCCCCACCTGCTGATTTGAGTGGAGAGGCGGCAGCAGGTGCCACAGACTCCTGTAGAGTCTCAGTGCCCACAACGGGTCAGCGCCGCCTCTGCAAGCCTGCAAACCCTGGGGTTCACTCGGCGCCTCTGCCCTGGGGGGTCCCCTTGCCGCTGGCTAAGCAGACACTCGGATAAAGAGGGAAATTCTGTCTCTCCTCCTGCGGGTTCCTCTGCTCCTTTTGACTGATGTACTTGGGGTCTCTTTTCTGATTTTGGATGAGAAACAGCTTTCCCCTTCCCCAGGGATGGTCTCTGTGGACCCCACCCTGAGTCCTCCCTTTCTGGGGCTGGGGCTGCTGGGGTGGGGGTGGTGGCAGCTGCTCAGCACTGATACCAACCAAGGGGTCCCCCCTGGGTAGGTTGGTACCAACGACTGTGGGTCTGCTGGACTTTTCTGAGGCTTTCCTTGGGCCACTGTTCCCCAAACCAGCTCACGTGATCTGCCGGTGCCTCTGCCAAGACAGTGGCAGCCTCAGCCAGTGGGTCTGGCCGGGGCCGTGCCTTTGGGGGCTGGTGACCACTCGGGATTTGTGTTGCCAGAAGCGGAAGGTAGCAACCGCCTCCCACCCGAACGCCGGGCCGGATCTGTCACCACTGCGGTCGGCAGCGAGGCTGGTTCCTGCTTCCCCATGGAGCGGGAGGGGGCTTGCTCCAAGGCCGTTTAGTTCAGCATGAAGGAGGAAGGAAGCAGGAACGACAGACACTCCTCTTGCATTATTCACTTGCGTCACTGGGTGCTGGGTCTACACACCCCGGGCATGGCTTCAGGGGGTGGGTCTCATGCACGGTCCCTTTGACTTGTCACTCATGTGACATGGCTTTTCCCTGCTCCCTCTGCTTTGTCTGATGCAACACTTGCAAAGCCCTGTGAAGCTTCATCAGGCCCATTTTACAGATGTGAATACCAAGGCTTATAAGCTGGTGGGTCCCGTCTGAGGCTGGTCACGCTGGTCTGGACCTCCAGCGTGGACCTCCACTGCTGGTCTGACTTACTTGCCCACGGCCTACTTTTGGGTGGGCTGGGAGGGCCCTTGGAGAGAAGCACCAGCCTCCGTGACCCCTCCCCACAGCACTCTCTGGGGACAGGCCATCAGCCAGGATGTGTGATTTGGCAGCTGAGAAGTTCCTTGTTGGTGAGAAACCACTGGAGAGACTCCAGCTTCCTGAGGCTGGAAAATCCCAGCCTGAGACTTCCTGCTTCCCAAGCTGGTTCCCTTTCTGCCTCCTGCCCCCTGGTCTGGGATCCATCCAATGGGCGCCCCCCCTTGCCACGGCTGCAGACACCTGCTGGGGTCAGAAGGAATCTCTGATTCCTGCCTCTGGATTCAATATCGGACCAAAGTTTTCTTCCTTGGCTCGTTTCCCCAGGGACTCCAGCTGCCATCAGGGCATGGGTGTGGAAGGAGCAAGGACACTCCTTGTGTAGCTTGGCACTCCACCCCGTGATCGAGGAGGCCCTTTCATCACACAGCCGTCACCCACTCTTCTTTTGGCTCCCACTCAAGGACACCTCCTCCTCGAAGCCCTCCTGTCTCTCTCACTGGCATGTTCTTGATTCTCTATGTGGCCATGGCCCGTCTTTCTACCAGACGTTCCTTCTTGACTGCAGGGACTTGGGCGCTGCACCCCAGTGCCTGGAACAGTGTCGGCCCATAGCAGCCGCTCAGTGAACCGCAGCTGGAGAAGCAGCCTTGGAAGGTATAGAATTTTCTCCTCCATTCCAACCCAGAAATCGGAGTGTTCTAATTGTGAATTCAGCACTGCAGAGTCATGACAGCCCAGTCCCCATCCAATTTCACCCGGATATGGTGCCTTAGGCTCTTTGAAGGCCTCTGAGCCCTGCCCTTTGCTTTTGGTTCATTGCTAGGCAGGGACGAGCTGGGATTGGGTGGCCCAGCTCAGCCCCTTTCAGCCTTGTCCAGGGTATAAGAACAGACCAGGGGCATAGAAGTCCCAGGAGGAAGGGAGAGGAGATTCTAGGGGGAGAAGACATTCTTGACTGTGTCTCTCTGTCCCCTGACTCTGCCTCTTCCCGTGGGGTCCCTGGGTGTCCCTCCCTGCTCTCAGCCCCTGCATCCCCATCTCTGAGCCCTCCCGCCCTGCCCCTCTGCACTGGCCCTGGAGCCCCCGTCCCTCTCCTGGGCCTCAGGAGCTCCCCCTGCACCCGTCTGCCCTGCAGGATGCCGCAGCTGAGCCTGTCCTGGCTGGGCCTGGGGCCGCTGGCCGCCTCCCCGTGGCTGCTGCTGCTGCTGCTCGGGGCCTCCTGGCTCCTGGCCCGCGTCCTGGCCTGGACCTACGCCTTCTACTGCACCTGCAGCCGCCTCCGCTGTTTCCCGCAGCCCCCGAAACGGAACTGGTTCTTGGGTCACCTGGGCCTGGTGAGTGTGGCAGCAGGACGGGTCTGGGGTGCCAGGGTGGGGGGCTTCCCCGGGATTGGGAAGGGGCTCAGGGAGCCAGAAGTGGAGGTGGGCTGGGGCCTGGGATGGCAGAGAAGCGAGAGCGGCCGAGGGGAGCCCCTCTTTCCCACTGCCCCACCAGATCCCTTCCTCCGTCCGTGCACCCCATGCCCACGCCTTTCCCGCTCTTTCCCTTCCGCGCCCCAAGCCTGCTTCGGGTCAAATTCCTATCTGTCTGTTCCACAGTTGTGCACCCCTCTCTTATTGGGGGTTCCTGGAACACCCAGTGGTGGATCGTGGCACCACCTGACACTTGGCAGCACCTCCCTGCCCAGCCCGTGCATGGCCCCTGCAGAACCCAAGGCCCCTGCAGCTCTGGGCACCTTGGTCATCTTTTCTTTTCTCTCGTTGACTTGCCAACCCCCACTGCGGGGATCTCTGGGGAGACTCAGCCCAGGCTCTGCTCTGGAAGCACCTCTAATCTCGGGGACTCAGAGCTGGAGAGACTGAGACACCCCCAAACCTTGTGTGGTCAGGGCTGGTTCCAGGGAGAGACAGGGGCTGGGGGAGCCCCGAGGGGAATCAGGTTTGTGCCGCTGGGGCAGGCATGCGGGCTTCCTGGAGGAGGGGTCTTTGGAAGCGGGTCTAGAAGGATGAGTAGGAATATTTTAAGCAAAGATGAGAAAGAGTGCTCCCCATGGAGGGATAGCCCACCCCATGGCCTGGAGCCTGGAGGGCGAGCACCTGGCTTTTGAACAACAAAAGAGAATCGGTGTCACTGGAGTCATCAGGGCAGAGGAAAGGGGGAGGGTGGGTGGGGACGGGGGTAGTCCGGATGGCGGTGGGGAGGCATGGAGGGTGTGTAAGCAGCTTGCAGGAAAATGACAGAGTTCGGTTGGAGCCACCCTGAGTCGGGAGGTCTGGGCTGTCCAGGGGGCCGCCCAGAAAGTGGCTGGCAGTGGGGGCTTTGGGGCGCCAGGGCTGAGCAGGGGACTGAAGCTGGCGTCTGGGAGAATGAGAGCACCCCGAGAGAGAGGAGGGTGCAGGGCTGCGCCCAGGAACCCCAACATCACTGAAGGTTGCGTGGAGGAGAAGAGGTGAAATATCAGCGAAGGAGCTGCCGGAAAAGTGGGAGGGGAAGCAGGAGACGGAGCTGTCCTGGAAGCCGAGAGGAAAGTCCCCAGAAGAGGAGCTTTGTCAGCTGCGGGGTCCTACTTCGATCGGCTGTGTCTGCCTCCATCTGTCCCTCTTTCTACCTCTCTCCGTGTGTCCGTGGCAGACACTGTTGGTGCCCTACCCGGAGCCCTCCACAGGCCAGGGCACCCTCTGCCACCTACTGTGAGCGTGGTCCCTACTATTCACGGCTGTCCCCTAATTCTGAGAATCACCCCTGGCTTGTGGGAACCTCCAGAGACGGGGGCTTGCTCAGAGACGTCTGGGAGGCTGAGCCCCTCACTCCCAAGGTGCGGTGGGATCCTGGTGCCAGCAACTCACTGCCAGGGGGTATGCCAACGCCCAGTTCTCCTTGCGTCCGGGTGGTGCCACCCTGTGATGCAAGGCAGCCTCCGGGGATCCCCAGGGGATCGGGCGGTAGCCAGACGTTGGCTGAGCCCACATCCTTGTTATACTAGTCACGGTCTGGAGCTCCCTGTGACCTCAGGCTGAAGACAGTTTCCAACTGAGTTACATCCTTGGGGTGCAACTGATGTTTCAGAGCTGCCTGGGGGGTTGGCTGAGGCCAGGCTTAAGTTGAGCCCACATTTTTGCACGCTCCCCGAGGCTGGTATGAAAAAGATCCCAGGTCTGCAGACTCTTCCTTCTTGGTTGGAGGAAATGGGAGCCCATTGGCTGTGATCTGGGAGGGTGTAGGAAACCAGCCCTGATGCTGAAGCCCTGAGGTCACACTGCTGCCCTTTGGGGACCTCGCTCAGTGGCTGCCCCCAGGGCTGGAACCACTCCCAAGATGAGAAAATGCACCTTCTCCATCCAAGGTGGGCCTCTTTGTGGGCCCTGGGATGGACGCTTGGGACTTTGAGACAGTCCCCATAGGGGAGGAGCAGGAGGAAGCAGAGATTCCCTCCACCTGTGCAGAATCCAGACACGCCGGTCACTGCAGCGGCTGCACCGTGTCCGGAGGCTGCAGGGGGGACCAGCTGTGGCTCCTCTTGGGGTCGTGTATTAGTCACAGTCCTCCAGAATCAATAAGATAGATACATATAGATACAGGTACAGAGAGATAAGAGGGAATTTATTGTGGAAATTGGCTCAGGTGATCATGAAGGTTGAGAAGTCCTGTGGTACGCTGCGTGCAAACTGGAAAACCAGGGAACCTGATTCACCGTGAGTCCAAACGACTGAGAACGTGGAGGCTGCTGGGATAAGTCCCAGAGTCTGAAAGACAGAGCAGCTGGCGTTCTCATGTCCAAGGGCAGAGAAGGTGGATGTCCCAGCTCCGGAAGACAGAGCCAAGTCCCCTCCTCTGCCTTTTTGTTCTCTCTAGGCCCTCCATGGACTGGATGGTGCCTGCCCGCACTGGGGAGGGAGGATCTTCCTTCCTCAGTTTACCAATCCAAATGCTAATCTCTATGGAAACATCCTCCCTGACACACCCTAAAAAAAGTTTACCAGCTATCTGGGCATCCCCGAGCCCAGTCACGTTGGCACCGGAAACCATCCATCACGGGAGGTGACCTCTCTGCCTTGCTCTCAGGTCATGAACACGGAGCAGGGCATGCGGGAAGTGACTCAGCTGGTGGCCACCTACCCCCAGGGCTTTGTAAGGTGGCTGGGCCCCGTCTTTCCCCTCATCACTCTGTGCCACCCCGACTTTGTCCGGTCTGTCCTCAATGCCTCAGGTACCATGCAGAGCTACTGGTGGTGGGCACCGTGGCACATCCAAGGGCTTCCAGCCCCTCCCGCCCCGAGCTGCTGTGTGGCCCCTGCAGTACCCGGGTCCCTCCCTCCCTCTGCTCCCTCGGCCACCTGCCTCTTCCCCGCATGTGCTCACCAGTCCCCACCTCAGCGTCACCCCTCTGCCCTCGTGTTCTGGACACCACTGGCCTCATTCTTTCTATGCCGGGCAGGATGAGGAAGGGAAACCCCTGGTTGGGAGCCCACCCCTTATTTCTCAAGTTCCCACCTGCTCTTTTCCATGGCTTCTAAGGGTCTGTTTCTTCTGCCAGACACCATCAGGCCCAAGGACACAGTCTTCGGCAAGCTCATGAAGCCCTGGCTGGGTGAGTAACCGCAGGTGCAGGGGGGTGGGGACAGCCTTGGGGACCAGGAGAAAGCGTTGCCTCTGCCCATTGCCCTTGGCTGTCCTACTAGGGGAGGGGCTCCTGCTGAGCGATGGTGACAAGTGGAAACACCACCGTGTCATGCTGACACCCGCCTTCCATTTCAACATCCTGAAGCCCTACGTGACGGTTTTCAACAAAAGTGTGAACATCATGCACGTGAGTTCCTTAAACCCCGGGCCCCGGCTGGAGCCTTGGGTGTGAAGGTGCCTGAGAGAGACCTGGTCTAGAGTCCTGGATGTGATCGATGATGCTGGATCCATTGCGCTTCCTCCCTCAGCCTCAGTTTCCCCATCTGTAAAATGGAGACAACAATACCCCCTGTGAAGGGTAGCTAAGATGACTTAGTGGAGTCATATCCCTGGCACATAGTAGGTGCTCAGAAGGCATTAGTGTTCAGTATTTCTCACAGAAGCCCTGTGGGCTGTTGAGTGTGGATGATGATGATGAAACTTGCAAAGTAACTCTTTCTGCATAACTTTAAATCTCTTAAAACACTTTAAACCTCACTGGCTTGAAAGCATTAGTGTTTGTTATTGATCACGAAAGGACAGGAGGACAGGCCATTCTTCTGATCCCAGCTGGGCTCCCTCCTATGTCTGTGGTCGTGAGTGGGTCTGGTAGAACGCTCTGCGGATCCAAACTCTGCTCTGTCTCGTGTGTGGGGCTGGCTGTCGGCTGGTCTAGAATGGCTTTGGAGGGCCAACTGGACTCCTGCGTTTGTTCTCCGTACTCCAGTAGCCTAACCTAAGCTTGCTCATGGGGTGGAGGCTGGGTTCCAGAGAGTGCACAGAAACACTCAGAACCGGAATGTCACGATGCCACCTTCCTTTATCGGCTGGAGCAAGTCCCAAGGCCAGCTGGAATTCAAGAGGTGGAGAAATAGGTTCTCTCTCCCAGTGGAAGGAGACACAAAGTCTCATCGCAAAAGGCTGAGGATATAGGGAGAGATGAAAAATTGGGGACATTTCTGCCATCACCTGCTGCTATGCCAAAGTGGAGGATGATGATGACAGCTAACATTTACTGAGCACTTACTGTGTACCACAAAAACATGCCGATTGCATGATATATGTTGCCTGATTTAATTTTCACAACCCTATGAGGTAGAGATGACTGTAATGGCCACATTATGGATGATGAAACTGAGGGTCAGAGAGATTAGGGAGCTTGCCCAAGTTCAACCAGCTAGTACATGGGCTAGGAGTGCAGGGGCAGGGGTCTCAATCTGGTTTATCTGGCAACAAAGCAGGTCAAGTTAACTTGTACTGAAGATGTGAGTAGGTGGAACATGGGCGAGGGCAATGAGGAGACCAAGGGCACTCAGAGCACAGGAGGCAGAGCTGGAACTTGAACTCAGGTCTCCTGACTCCAAGGCTTGGGGTCTTCATCTCCTAATAGTAACAGCTTCCTCTCCCACCCAACTCTTGTTCTCCCTGGGGACGGGTGCCTGGGGCAGAGGACCAGGAGACTGGTTCTGGGGAGTCCATCCTGGTGGTGGGAGTTGGGGAGGATCTCAGGGGGTCCAGGGACTGGCTCCAGCTCTGTGCCCTTCTCTGGCCAGGCCAAGTGGCAGCGCCTGGCCTCGCAGGGCAGCGCCTGTTTGGACATGTTCGAGCACATCAGCCTCATGACCTTGGACAGTCTGCAGAAATGCGTCTTCAGCTTCGACAGCCATTGTCAGGAGTGAGTCCTTGCCCAGCTCCTGGGAACTTGGGAGTAGATGGGGGAAAGGGGACTGGTCAGAGCAACCAAAAGAAACTTCTTGGAGGAGGTGGGCCAGAACTGGTCATTGAAGGACCCTGAATAGGAGAGAGAATGAGCAGTTCCTCCAGGTAGACAGCACTGTGTGTGTGAAGGTGAGGAGGCTAGGACAAGCAGAGCATGTGCAACAGGCATTAAGGAGATACCTTGGAAATGAGTTTTGGAGGGGTGGCTGTAGTGAATGACTAGATCTTAAGGACACTGAAAATCCAGGCAAATGGTATAAACTTTATCCAAGTTTTCCAGGGAGCCATGGAGCAGATGACAGTCACGGTCAGAGCTGAGCTTGGACTCTGTAGAGGATTGACCGTTATGCAGAGACAGAATGGAGAGACCTGGACAGGAGGGGGTCTGAGCTTGGTGGAGAAAATGGGGCAGATTTGGGAGAAACTGAGGAAGAATGGGCACGACCATGTGTTGAGTAAGAAAGAGAGAAACTGAGCATGATGCCCGAGCTCTGCCCTGGAGACCCGGAGCACGAGGCAGCTCTCAGAGCGTGGGAGGCAGAGAGAGAAGTGGCCTTTGAGGGTACTATTTTTTCTGGATGGAACGTGGTTCTTGAGCTTGTGATTGGGAGGTGATCCCAGGGTTTCGTGTGTGTTAATGAGCTGCTTCCTCTGTCTGATCTGGTCCTGCAGGAATCCCAGCGAATATGTTGCTGCTGTCTTGGAGCTCAGTGGTCTCGTACTGAAGCGGTACAAGAAGATCTTCCTGCACGTGGACTTCCTGTACTACCTCACTCCCGACGGGCAGCGCTTCCGCAGGGCCTGTGACCTGGTGCGTGACTTCACGGTTCCCATCATCCAGGAACGGCACCGCACTCTTGCCACCCAGGGTGTTGATGGCTTCCTCAAGATCAAGACCAAGTCCAAGATGCTGGACTTCATCGATGTGCTCCTGCTGGCCAAGGTGGGCCTCTCTGGGATCTGAATTCACGAGGCATAATGGACAGTGATGTCAAATGTCAGCTCAAAGAATTTCAACTTGATTCAGAGGGCACTGGGAAGCTATGGAAGGCACTTGAGGAAGGGAGGGACGAATCAGAGATAGGTTTTTGAGGTGACTCCTGTTTGCTGCTTGGAGAGTGCAATCAGGAGACAGGGGACCAGGGAGGAAGCCTGTGTGGCAGGTCTGGAGATGACAAGGGCAGCATGCTGCTTGGACGATGTGTCTTCAGGGACTGTTTCTGTTGGGGAAATATGATTGAGGAATTAGTGAAATGTGGCTCATAAGATCATTATTTTATTGTATCACCCAATATTGCTATATTAAAGACAGAAAAGGAGTTTGCAGGGTTTTGCCCTAAAAGAATACGTGAACTCAATGGTTCACTTATCAGAGGCTGTTATCATGGGAGAGCTCTCAAATCTCCAGTAGGGATGCTTTCCAAGAGATTTTCTGGTTATCTCTCTGTGGGCTTTCCTGTGCCTTGAAAGGGAAGGGAAGGTAAATATCTAGTCCACAAGATAGGAGCTGGAGACAATGAGTGTACTTTGCTCTGAGACATGCCTCTGTGTTATAAACAACCTGTTTGTAGAAAATCAGGGTTCCTGTTTACTCCTGACTGTCTGTTTACCTTTAAGTTCACAATAACTAAATCAAAGAAATATAGAGTCACTGTACCTCCTTTGTTATGCTTCTGTTAATTGATGACTACCTCCTAGAAGTTAGCCCCTGAAAGACTTTGTACCTGCTCGTTCACCTAGATAGACAAAGACTTGTTAGGAGCCCTTTGAGAGGACTTTTGACCCTAACCCATTACCTGTGCAATCCTGCTCCCCTAGCAACTGCACTCCCTGATATGCAAATGTGTTACCCTGACAACTAGTAATTGAGATCTGTGATTATAAAAACCTATGTGAATCTAACCATATTGCTGGATCATTCATGGAGATATGACTAGCTGCCTAAGTACCCTGCTGTGATTATTCTGATCTTTTTATATAAAACTATAAACTAT
>CAUYRT010042097.1:0-23814 GCA_963574885.1 Lepilemur ruficaudatus
TAGCATTGCCTTGTGTTGAGGGTGGGGGCTGCTTTATCAGAGGGTTTTTCTTAATGTCTCTCTATCCTCGGGTTTTGGTTTCCTCTTTGAGTTGTGCCTCAGAGAGAGTCTCTCTACGTGCTCTTATAACTCTCTCAGCAACATTCTCTTGTCTGTTACTTGCTGCTTGTTAGCCTGGTTGTGGGAAGGGGTGGGGTAGTGGAGAGACATTCTCGGTCGTGTCATTCTGATTAGACAATCTTAGACAGGTACTGTGTCCTTGGTCTCAGGGTTGTGGTGTCCTCGGTGCTGCTGTCCCCTCTTCCAGGGTAGCGCTTGCCCTACCCCCAAGAGTAGAGAACTCCTTATTTACTTCCCTCAGCTGCAGTGTCTTAAGGGTGCCCAGGGAAGTCCATGAAGAATAACCTGAAATGGTTGTGGGTGTCCTGTATATCTGCTTTCCCCCAGGGCTTCTATGTACTCTCACTAGCCCACACTTGGCCTCTACCTATTTGTTAACAATTTTGGCTGAATTGTTCTTAAGTTTGATGGCATCTGTCCCAGATAAGCAAGTACCTCTCCTACAGGCACTTGTCTGTCTTTAGAAAGTTTTTCTTTTACCTCAATTCTCTGATGGTTTCAAGAAAAGTTTTGGCCATTTTGCAGTTTGGCTTTTTTTTTTTTGTAAGTGTGGGAGGGATGCTCTTTCCAGCTTTCTCCACCTCCTGCAGAAACTGGAAGTCTCACGTGCACTCTTAAGCCTCCCTGCTTTTGCACATGTTGTTCCCTCTGCCTGAGATTCCCTTCCCCTTTCCTCTACTTGGTAACTTCCTACTTGTCTTAATTCCTATGATCTCATGTTCTCAGAAGACAGTGGAAGATTTACAGAAAGATTAAATCATTAAATTACTTCATGGTTTCATAGACAAAAGTTAGGATTTATGGTCAGAAGACCTAGAATTTGAGTCTCAACTCTATTCTCTGCAAGTCCCTTGTCACACATGAGCCTCAGTTACCTTGTTTGTAAAGTAGGTATGCCGATATCTGCCCAGCCTACTTTTCTGGGTGAAATAATATGTGTGGCAATGCCTGATACACTTTTAAAACTCAGTTACAGCCCATGAACCTAGCAACAGGACTGCCTGTTGTGGGGAAAATCCCAAGCTTCCCAGAAATTCAAAGGGTTAGTGGACCAAGGGGAGCTGGCCTGGGCTTGTGTCAAACTGATATCTCCAGGGGGACAGACACTGCCCTCAGCCAGCCACGATGGAGTAAGAAAGGTTGAAAAAAAAAGGCTGGCCTGGCCCCAGAAACCCTGTATTTCTTTGTTTTATTTACAGAGTTTATTGCCAAATGCTAAGGAAAATAAATTGATTTCCATCTTTACCGATGTGTTAAAATTGCTGCAACACCTCATATTATCAAATAGATTTACTGTATAAATTGGAACATAATTGGTACTTCAGGCAGGCCACAAATCTACTTTGGCAGGAACATATCACTCACAGTACATTGATTATAAAAATTAGTTAATTCAAGACAAACATTGCTTTCTCTGATTCCTGGCACAAATCCCTCCAAATCTTCCACGCATTACTGCTGTTGAGCTAAAAGATAGATTTCCATCAGGTCACTTGATTCTCTGCAGGCCTGATTTAAATGGTACTTATGCTAGTGCGTCCACCAAGAAGAGATAGGTCTCATTTATTAAATCTTCCACGTGGGAACCTAAGTGATGGGATTTAGTAATATTGCAGTAATCTATTGCTTTTATTTACTGCTCCCTATCTTACTGGTATAAGTCTTTTCATGGAGAATGTCTACTAATTCACTCAATTTGACTTTCCTCATGAGGAGCAGGGGTAAGGTACATTCTCACGAGTACTAGCATTTTTTTTAGTGCCTCTGTATTGTGGACAATATCAGTATTCCACCCAGATCACCTTGAATAACTTTGTAATGGTGGTGGTGATGTGTGTGTGTGTGTGCACTCGCATGTGCATAGGGGTGTAAGGGGTGCAGCAAACTGGACTTTGGTGTGCTTTCACTTCCAACAGACAGCACCTGCAGCTCTTTTTGGGAACTGCTCTCAGGCTACCTTCTTCAGGCTACTGGAGCCTGCTTTGCTGCTTAGAGGGGCAGAGGAGTCTGAACATTTATGTTCCTCAGGGGTGGCCTTTTACCAATGACTGATGGATAGGCTCAGGAGCATGAAAGCCCAGTTCCCTTGATGCAGGTGTAATTTATACTCCAAAATTTTTCTGCAGGATTAAGCTGAAGCCACTTTCTATGAACTTGACCCCAAATTGCACCTTTGTTTGGCTTCTTCCCCTTCCATACCTGTTTTCCCCATGCCCTTAATAGGTTCCTCTAAGAGCATGTCCTTAATGAATCATGTGCACATGAATCCTCATCTCAGGGTTGGCTTCTATAGAATGTGATCTGAGACACTCTGAGTGCTGGATATAGAGTAGGCACTTCAAGTCCACTATCTCATTTAATCCTCATAATAAACTCTGTGAGTTAAGTTCATGTCCACTATCTCACTTAATCTTTTTGGTAAACCCTATGAATCAAGTATTACTATTACCCTCATTTTATACATGAGGAAATGAAACTCAAAGAGGATTAAGGAACTTGACCACTACTGTTCCAGTTATCTGTTGTTGCATAAAAAACTACTTCTAAACTTGGAGGCTTGAAACAGCAACAATCATTTGTTTTACTCATATATCCACAATTTAGGCAGGGCTTGGTGGGGCCAGCTCATTTCAGCTTTATGGGTGTCCTCTGGAGCAGCTCCACTGGGATCAGAAGATCTAATTCCAGCACGGCACCCTCCCACAGCTGGCAAGTGGGTAGTAGCTCGTAATTTCTCTCCACATGAGCCTCTCTTGGGTTTCCTCACAGCATGGTGGCTGGGATGCTTGCAAGACCAAGCATCTTAAGAGACAGGAAATAGAAGATAGTTTTTCAAGGTCTGGGCCTATAAATGGCATAGCTTCACTTCTGCTGTATTCTATTGATTACAGTCACAGAACCCAGAATATATATATTCACTCCTTGTGGGAGGAGTGTCAAAGAATTTGGGGGCCATATTTTTATTTGTTTATTACAAAAAACTGCACATATTTAATGTATATCATTTTATAAGTTTGAACATATGTATACATCCATGAAACCATCACCACATTCAAGGTAATAAGCATATCCATCACTTACAAAAGTTTTCTTGTGCCCCTTTATTTTTTCATTTTTATTTTTTGTGGTAAGAACATTTAACATGAGAGATCTACCCTCTTAATACATTTTTAAGTGCACCATACAGTGTTGTTACCTATAGGTACTAAGTTGTACAGAGGAACTCCAGAACTTTTTCATCTTGTATAACTAAAACATTATACCCATTGAACAACTCCCTATTTCCCCCTCCCCTGAGCCCCTGGAAATCACTATTCTTCTCTCTGCTTCTATGAGTTTGATTATTTTAGATAACTTCTTATAAGTAGAATTATGTAGCCTTTGTCCTTCTGTGTCTGGCCTATTTGACTTAGCGTAACATCCTCCAGGTTCATCGATGTTGCCACAAATAGTAGGATCTCCTTCTTTTACAGGGCTGAATAGTATTCCATTGTGTATATATGTCACATTTTTTTATCCACTCATCCATTAATGGACTTTTAGGTTGTTTCCATATTTTGGCTATTAGTAATAATGCTGCAATGAACATAGAATGCATCTTCAAGATCCTGATTTCAATTCTTTTGGATACATACCCAGAATTCAGGGGAGGGCACATGTTTTTAAACTGCCATATTGGTGGGCTAGTAAGAGGTGGGGGCAGGATTCAAACTCAGAACTGCCTAAATCCATAGTCAATCCGTTTGACTGTAAATGTCCTTAGTGTTGATAATTTCTTTCTCCTACTTATTGCCTTAGCTCTTCTCTGGTGTGATTCTCTGTCCTTTCCAGAACATACACCTTGAGAAAATCATCTGGCACCCTTTAAGATGGATAGTCAACCCTAGTATTTCAGCTCTAGTAAGCCACATGTCATCTGTGGCTAGAAGAAGGGATAAGCCAACTTTAATTGGAAATTCTTCAATGTAAGATGTATAACTTTATGTACCACCAAAAACAGAAAAACCCTACCAATGAAATATCACAAGGCCTTGATTGGGCAATACAGTGTGATTTCAGAGATCTTAAAATACAGAAAAGTATCAGTACTAGAATCAATGAAATTGGCATATTTGGCAAATGAATGAACCTGGAGGTAAATCGTTTTCAAAAGTCATTTTCATTCATTTTCAATAGAAACACTGTGAACTAAAATGTGCAAGAAAAGTTCTCAGGCATTAGATTTATAGTGGAATATGTAAATATTTCTTAAGAGCAATAATGTAAAAACTGTTACATTTAAGCTTCTAAATAAAATTTGTGAAATGGTAAAAAAAAATTGGAAATTTTAACTCAATTTGGGATGTTAAAATATTTTAATAGCTAATATTTGCCTTGTTAATTTGTATTAAGTAATCAGTAATCAGAGATGGGTTATGTGTGGTTATGTGGCAGACAGGGGCGTGTAAACAGAATATGTTTGGGATCTGGAGAAAGACAAAGGAAACATGGGGCTGTCTCATTCCCAGGCTCAATAAATAAGTGAACACAGAGAAAGAAGCAGGAGAGCTTGGGGTTAGTCGAGAGCAGATATCTGGAAGATGGTGGTCATTTGTAGGGAGAGGAAAAATGAGATTTCTGAACAATATTATACTGGGGCTCCTGTACAGTAGATATAGGGGCTGAGTCCCTGAGGCTGGGATGTTGGTAACAAGGTAAGTGATAGGTAGGTAAGTCATAGTCAGAAAGAGACCAGAGATGGAATTGATTTGCTGCCAGGCCATTAAGTACTCATCTTTAAGACTTCTTGAATTTACCAAGTCCAGGAATAGCACTAGTTTTGGAGCATAGGGTGGTGCTGAACCTATAGGTGCTAAACCTATAGGTGAAAGCCCAGATGGCAGGGTATGGATGGGAAAGAGTCATGTGTAGAGCATTATCTGAGAGGTTCTTGGGAGAGCAGTTCTGGCTGACAGCCAGAGGCTGTGGGACAGAATTTGGGCTTTAGACAAAAAACAGACTTTATTTTAACAACCAGCTGTATAACTTTTGCTGTGTGATCTTAGAAATCTTATTTTAACTTTCTTATCCCTAGTTTAGTAATCAGCAAAATGAAGATAATAGCAGCTATTTTGCAATGTTGTTGAAAATATTATCAATAATGCATATAAAGTTCTTGGTACATTATAGGTACTCATATACAGTAGCTGTTATGAACAGTCAGGGATTGCTGAGGGCAATTTTCCTGGGAGTGAAATGGGTGGAGTGGAAATTGAAGTAGACTTTGATGTTAAAAGGAACCAAGCTGAGCCCTGCAACTGAGGCAAGTGCCCAGTTTACCTCTCAGGGTAGATTCTGTACTCTAGGATTCCTCCTCTACAGTAGACTTATCTTTGTTCTGCAGTCAACAGGATCTGAGTAGTAAGAGCTGGATGACTTATTGTGGATGAATGGTTCAAAAGAAACATCAGAGGCTAAACTTTGGTGATAGAATTACAGAATTTTAGAGCCACAAGGAATCTGGTACCATCTGAAGTCTGAGAAGAAAAACTAACTTACTCAAATTCACCCAGCTCATCAGCAGGAGAGGAGGAACTGCAAGCTTGGTCCTTAGTTCTCAATCTTCTATCGTGGCCTTTCAGTTACTACCACTAATGTTGAAACTACTTCAAGTTCCAATTATGATAACAACAATAACAAAAAATACTTTAACAATAACAGCTGTTATTATTACTCACAAAATTAATTGCTTGTTTATTGTGAGGCAGATACTGTTTAAAGTGCTTTGTATGTATACTTCATTAAATCTTCACAATCTATGAGGTAGGTACTATTAATGATCTCCATTTACAGATGAGGAAGCTGAGAAACCTTGCCCAAAATCATGGAGCTAGGAAGCAGTAGCTCCGAATTGTGGTTCTAGATCCCCCATCCTTGAGCTTTATGCCCCACCCATTTCAGTGACTGGGAAGATAATAATCATGTAAGATGACAGATGTTCAGTGGGTGGCCAGCTCTGGTGTACGTGGTCTTCTCGCTCTCCTTTGCCATTGTTTCTGAGTCCTGTCTGACCTGCAGAAGTAACCCTCCACCAAGCTTTAAAAAATGTGTCAATCTCTTACTGCTACTTGTCTGAGGATCTGTTCAAGTTACAGTTTAGATCCTCTTGCTACACTATTTTATACACTAATATAGGTTTCCTTTTACTACACATAGGATTATTATAGCTAAAGCTTTTGCTGTTAGACAGGACATACCAGTATCTCCCAATAAAGAAGAAAGTTGAATGACAACTGAGAGCCCAGTCCAAGTGTTCTTCTGGGTCCTATGTTCAGGGAAAATATCATGAGATATCTTAGTGAGCTGAAAGAGTGACTTCCTGAACAGGTAAGAAGAGATTGTTCTAGGAGGAAAAAAGGCAAGAAAAAAAGGAAAGAAAGAGAAAAGCAGGAAAAGAGGACAACCAGATACAAAAATGAAAAGCAGATACTCAATTTCCCAGCACTGCTTGCAGCTGGAGGTGATCATATGAACTACTGCTGTACTTCTAGCCAATAAGATGTAAGAGCAAGTCTGCTTGGGGTGTCTGAAAACATCTTTGCTCTCCTGAGAAAAGGCATAGGCAGGAGAGAAGAACTTACCTATCTCCTTCTTCTCTCCTTGAACTTGTCCATGATACCTGGGGTGTGGCTGTCATTTTGTGAGCATGAAGGATCAAGTACACAGATGAAAAGCTAATATGCTGAAGTTGGGGGAACAGAAATACAGAAGGAAAGTGGGTCTTGATAACACCTTTGAGCAGCTAAAATAGCAACAGCAATAGCCTATGTCTAACCTTCCTGTCACATGAAAAAAATAAATCCCTACTTGTTTACCAAAAAAAAAAATAAAAAAACTACTATGATATTTCTTATGGCAAAAAAGTTAAGAAATTAGCAAATATCAGTGAAAGTATGAATAGACACAAGGATAATGAGAAGCTAAAAACTAATTTAAAAGGCTGTGGTGAGAATCTAAAGAATGTAGTCAGGTGAATAGCTAGATTTCAAGTGGAACTTGCTTTTGTTTCTGCAACTACAAATTGGAAGCCTCAAACAAGCCATTCCTTTCTCTTCCAGGGACCAGGAAAAAACTCAGCAAGATGAGCTTTGTGCGAATTGTCTCTGGGTTTTCTGCAGTGCACAGCAGGAGCTCTCCACGGCTTTGCTGAGACGCAGACCCCAGCTTAATTCTCAGAAACTGGCTTCGGAAAGTGCTACCCCGTGCATAGCTCCCTCACTGCACACACCAGCTGTGTAAGAATTTGCTGGTGGGCACCTGTCACCTACTATAAGGTAAGCTCCTAGAGGTGCTATGTCTAATCTGTATTTGGAGCCCTAGAGATTAGCATAGTACCTGGAACATGGGTGGCACTAGTATCATTTGGGTCCTGGCAGAAAGCAAATGGTGTACTCAAATAGAGATAATTCAAAGTCTACTAAAATGACTATTTTCAAAGGTGTGGGCAGGATGTAGGGAACCAGAAGATATGGTGCAGCACCCTGAGTTAGTGACAGTGGAAAGTCATTATCATCGCAAGGTTGTAGGTGAGGGTTTGCTGTAACCCAGAGACACAAAGAGCTGTGTGAACAGGACCACTTTGTTCAAGGTATGCAGCCTGCCCATGCCAACCCTTAGGGAGGGAGTTGCGGGTAAATTCTCTGAGCTTCCTCTCCTCCCTTCTTTGATCTCCTGCCGGGGCTCCCCCATGACTGCATCTAACTGGATGCCAGTGGGTAAGGGTACCCTGTTGATGCAGTCTATCCAGTTTGGTCTCCTGAGGCACAGATGGGCAAAGGGAGAGAGTAGATATGTAAAGATGAAGGGAAGATCCTCCTGGGCAGGATGGGCAAAGGGAGAGAGTAGATATGTAAAGATGAAGGGAAGATATCCAGCCAGCATTCAGTGAATATCTGTAGAGTAAGTGACCATCACGTTCATATAGCATGTTCCCAAGAAAGTGAGCCTTATACTGCCTGCCCACAGCACTCCTTCCCTCCTTCCCTCCCTCCCTTTGTCTATCTGCCTCTCTTTCACTCACTCACTCATTACATTTTTATTGCTTTTTGTGTGCTATATGCCAAACCATTGGGCTAAGTGCCAGGCATGCATGAACAATAGGACACCGTTGTTAGAAATAATACATTAGGGTGAGGTTTTGACAGTATTATGATGACATTTGTCCAGGAACACAGAAAATGTCCATTGTCTGTGCTTCCCCAGCCACACTTACCTGCAAAGTTCCTGGAGGAAGTACATGTATGGAGGATGGAGTGATGCAAAGCAAAGGGTCACTGTTGGCTGAGATCAAGAAGCTAGGCCGTGTGGAGGGCCCCTTCTTGCCTCACTGGGAAGATCCGACTGGCTGAGGCTGGAGCAAGACAAAGGCCTTCCCTTTCTACCCATAAATCCAACCCCAACTTTTGGACATAATCAAAAGTTGCTGATTATGGCAAAAGCTGCTTTTACTCTAATTATCTCCACCCTGATATTCACCCTGTTCCCTCCTGAGGGATTTTTCTTGCTTAATCTCTGAGGAATTTAATGCTACTTCTAGGTCATCTTATTTCTTCCCCATACCAAGACCATCTGTAGGAAGAATAGATTATCTGTATTTCCAGTATGATTTTAGGAAAGATGGCAAGACCTTCTGATCCCAGCTGTCAAAACTTCCCTCACCTTTTGGCTGCCAACCTGAAACTCTACCTTCATTGCTCAGTCCTTTGGTTTAACTTTGTTACAAAGGCAATACCAGCCAGAAAGAAGAGAAGGAGATATTGAGGGATAAAACAATAAGGCTAAGAGCACAGAGGAGTGCCATATGCCGAGATAATCTTGCCTAGAGTTGGCCCTCCTGGTCTGGCTGCATGCTAGGCTAGTGCATACTCTGTGACCCTGCTTCCTTGAGAGTTTGCCCCCTCACCCTCCTTTTTCCTTTTATCCTTTTAGTTCTATGACTTTAAACACAGGTATGTGAAACCACCACTACAATCAGGATGCAGACCAGTTCCATCACCCCTAAGTTCCTATCTACTGTCCCTTTATAGTCTCTTCCCCCACCCCTGCCTCTGGAAGCCACTGATCTGCTCTCCTTTACTATCATTTTGTCTTTTCAAGAATGACGTATAAATGGAATCATACAGTGTGTAATGTTTTGAGACTGGCTTCTTTCACTCAGCATCATACCTTTGAGATTCATCCCAGCTGATGTGTGTTATACCATCTGGTTTAGATCTCTCATGTATTAGATCCACCGTCACAAAACAACACAAGGCCTGCAGTCTAGAGACTAGAAGATTGTACTGTCTGTTGTTCAACTCTTATTAAAAGCCTATGTTTTAGTTAGGATCACTTGTTTACAAGAAATGCTCACTCAACTTCACCCAAGAAAATGGGAATTTATTATAATGATCTGGGACTCTCTCCTGGGAATATAAAAAGAAGGCTCTCATCATAGCCAGTTCTGGAAGTAGGAGGTGGTTTGCGATCCAAGACAGCTTTTGGGGAGAATGTGTAATCACCGCCTCTCAGGACCTGTGTGATCTCTCTTACACTGTTGCTCTCTCTATGTGTCTATGTGCTCTGTGCTCATTCTTTATCAGCTAGTTTATCTTGATTACATGTGGTATCTACTTCTCTCTTCCTTAAATTCAGCACATGGCCATCACAACCTTTTCCACCCTTGCCCTTAAGACTGTTCAGCAGTAGTCACTGCTTCCAACTGGGACTTTACATTCAAATTCCTGGGGAATAATCTGATTGGCTCTGCTCATCTTCCCAGCTAGGCAGTACAGGTCTCGGGCCCTCTGATGAAATGCCTGCTTCGTTCTAACTACCTGCGTCTGGTGCAGGTGGAGTCATGGTGGCAGGGTAGAGCAGATTCCTTAGAAGGAGAGAGTTGGAGAGTGGGGCAGGCAATGATTGACAGCTATAATATTTTCCATTGATAAAATAGTCTTTATGGAGGATTGTTGGAAGCTCTATTCATTTCTTCAGATTTTCTGTTCTTCATTATTTTCTCAAACAAGATCATAGGAAAGATGCATTTGGGCCATTTTGCTTGGTTTCCAGCAGACTGCTGTCACTGAACTGTGTTTTGTTATCCTGTGGGCTTTCACTGAGCGAAATTATAAGAAGGAGCCCTATTGAACCATTGACTGCATTTACTGTTGTTGGGGGCATTATCCATATAGTGCTTTTAACATGAAGTTCCACGTGAAAAATTTATTTTAGGGATAAACTTAAGGACACAACTTTATTTCCCCTAAGGAATTGGCACATGCCCTTCCTCTTGAGCAAAGAAATCTGGGTAACTTATTCAGCCTCCTTCCGTGTTGGTGCCTAGAAAACTCAGTTACCAGTAAATAAAATAAGATACAGCTGTAGCAGCTGCCTGACCTCTAATAGTCTCCATATCTTTCTTCTTACCCTGTTTTGACATATTCTTGTTTATCTTGGTCTTGACTTTTAAATGTACATTTGTTCCCTGTGACCCATATCACAATATTTCAAAGAATGAGGGCAGATATAGACAAACAACTAAAAGCATGCTTGAGATAGCAATGGGCTATGGCATCTAGTTCCTGGCCCCAGGCTGCCATCTTGACTCTTCCATGAAGTCTCTTCCAATGACAAATGTCCACTGAGCTAACAATAACAGTCACAGACTTCTCAAGGTGGAGAAAACTTAAGCAGTCATGAAATATATGTTGGGAATTATACCAACAATTCTAAAAACATACTTGTGTCATCTCATTTAATCTTTACAGCATCCATAGGCGATAGATATTAAATATTAGGATGAGTTACTTAAAACTCACTAAGCATCAGCATCCTCATTTGTTAAAAGGAGATAATAATATCTTCCCCCTAAGGCTTTTATAAAAGTTAAATGAGATAAAAGTGTGACACATAGTAGGCACACAAAACCATTAGCACCCTTTCCTACTCTGTCCAAATGTATCCTGCCAGTGACCTCTTCTGTCATCTTCTGTGAAATTCTCATGTCTTACATGTGATTTTAATGTTGACTTTAGTTCTCTCAACAGCAAGTGCTTAATTTAACTGATGATGGCCAGGACAGGAGAGTGATGCTTAACATCCCTTGCCCAGTCACAAGCATAGAAAGATAATTTCCGGCAAGTCATTTTTTATCATAAAGATGAGATTTTACCTGTAGAAATTTGTGACAGCCACATTTGGATCTGAGAATTAATTGAGGAAAGGCTTGATTTCTGAAACAATGTGGTACTGCCCCTGGTGAACCATTTTGCTTTCTTTTTGGGATATAGGACTTGGGAAGGGAGTTGTGTTTGGTGGAGGAACTCTGGAGCCATTGCTCTGACCTGACCTGTATTCATCCCTGAAGGGGTTCATCCATGCTCCTCTAACAGAAACTGCTCCTTGTACTGTGGGGCAGTTGGGAGCTATTAGGCCTTGGCTGTACCTTTGTAATATTTATTATAGGCTATCATGGGGCCCATGAATATTTAGCCAAAGAGACTGCTCCTGAGCACCCGTGACACAGAGCAGGTCAATAGCAGGTCAACCATTTTATAAAACCTTCAGAGGCTGCCTAACACAGTAGTACTTGGCAAGACATCATTGCCAGGCAGATCTGAAATAGACACTGTGATCTTCTGTGCACAGAGCTCAGTGCAGGGAGCCAATTAGAGCCTGGAGGACTGCCCTCATCTCATCTCTACCTGCAACCCCTTGAAGGAGATACCAATTTTGTCATTGAGAGAACAAAAAAGAATATTTATACAGAACCCATGAGATTCCACTTACATTTCATATCCCTTTAACAGACTGTGGCTGCTAGGAACAATGTTTTCTCATTATTAATAATTTCCTGAACATTATTCCAAACCAAGCTGTCTTGAGACCAGGCTGATAGGAAGAATTAGGATGCTACAGCTCTAGTTTCCACTCAGATGATTTAGAATTAAAGGTCTCAGTCAAATGTTTTTAAACCGACCTTCATCTCAGACATTGAATGACTGAGAATCTGATAGCACAGGAGACTTCATTGTCTAGTCACTGACCTTGACTTCAAACTTTGAATTACACAGAAAATCAGAGTTTTTGTACCCAAGAAGATCAAGGAAAGGGCAATAATTGGAAATCTTCTATGGAACTCTATCCAGCCCCATGGATCTCCTGTCATACCTGCTTAAAACATGAACTAGAGGGGGCAACCCTTCTTTGGGGAGAATGATTTTGAGCAATAGGCTAGCAGGCCTAGTCCTTAATTCCCTCCCCAAACCCATTTCTTGTATGATTTTAGATAATTTCTCTTGGGCACTTATTCTTGGGAAAGCAGATACAACCCCCACTTATACACACATACCCCACTTATATAAATGTATAAGACACAACCCCCTTCAACCTAGGGCCTATCTGAGAGATCCTTATTTGAAGACTTGGGATATACTTACATTAGTCACCCCCCTGAAAGGAGAGTGGAAGAGCCAGAGATGTAGATAATTGTACCCTGTCCCTCCTAGACAATAACATTATTGTCCAGAGTCTCCAGGGCCTTCAGTACCATCCGAACCAGACATTCTTCATCCTTTGTGTTTCCCCCTTCAGAAAACCAGATGTCATAAGCTTAATAGAACCTGCAATTCCAGCCAACACCTTGACATCTTCTCCTCTTTCAGAACTCACCTCTCTGGTAGCAGCCAGAAGCCATCCCCCAAAGGGTAGCTGCTAAGCAAGTGTGAAGGGGAAGGAGGAAATGAGAACCCCTGGTCACAGGGGAAAGATGCCAAAGGAGAAAGAGAAAGTCAAACCATGGCCAAAACTATCCCCTAAAAGCAGCAAATGTAGATATACTTTGGGACTATAGTAAAACTCTATTATAATTTGTTGTGTGAGTATAATTTAAATCTGGGTTTTGATCATTTTTGACTGTGTCCTATAGGAAAAAATAAATTTCATATTATGACATGGTACAGATGTACAGTTTTGTAAACTAACATTCACTCAACATAGGATGCATGCTGATGTTTTTTTCTATCCTTTCCTACTTTATTTTATCCTACCTTATCTTACTTTAATTTATTCAAACCTTTTCTTTTCTATTTCATTGTAAAAAAAAAAAAGAGAATGATGGCTATTCACTAAATTAATTTCATGATCCACTAATAAATCATAACTGGAAATTTTAAAAAAAGCAGTTTGTTAAAATTCATGGGTGTATAGACTTCTGGATTCATAGACTTTTAGAACTGTAGATTATCTATTTCTAGTGTAACCTCATTTTACAAGTGGAGACCCTGAGCTCTAAAGAGGTGCTAATTCATCCTTGGTCATATATCTGGTTGATGGTGGAACCAATGTTCTTGAATTCACATGGTGATGCAAGAGGGAGTGTGGTGTGGAGCAAAGAGCCTGGGTTGGAATTTGTAGACACATTCTGTTTAGAGTTCTGTGACCTTAAGCCAATCACTTAAACCATTTGGTCTCAGTTTCCTGTAAAATGGGCTGTTAAGAGTACCAACTGAGTAAGACGCAGGAGAGGCTTTGCAAGTGGTAAAGTCCAAAGATACAGAATAATTAGTTTTCTTGTCTCTCTGCAAAAGCCTGTGATGTGGGTGTTATCTGAATTCCTTGTCAGCAGTGACACAACAGACCCCTTTGGAACAGAAAGGAAAAAGTCTATGCAGTTCCCTTCATAATCCAGAGATCCCAAACCCCATATTTTACCCTCTTCTCTTTTTTTCTGATTTGGTTTACTTTTTGTTTTTTCTTTTTTTTTTTTTGAGACAGAGTCTCACTCTGTTGCCCGGGCTAGAGTGCTGTGGCATCATCCTAGCTCACAGCAACCTCAAACTCCTGGGCTCAAGCAATCCTTCTGCCTCAGCCTCCCGAGTAGCTGGGACTACAGGCATGCGTCACCATGCCCGACTAATTTTTTCTATATATTTTTAGTTGGCCAATTAATTTGTTTCTATTTTTTTTAGTAGAGACAGGGTCTCGCTCTTGCTCAGGCTGGTTTCAAACTCCTGACCTTGAGCGATCTACCTGCCTCAGCCTCCCAGAGTACTAGCATTACAGGCATGAGCCACCACACCCGGCCTGGTTTACTTCTTGATTTATCTTATCATTTCCTGCCATTTCATAACAGAGATCTTTATTAATGTGTCTTGATTTTGAGGTCTTCTTAAATTAGTCAAGGTCAATGCATGGTCAGAAATAAACAGTCTATATAGAGGTGACAAACAGGTTCAAAAGTGTCTGTGTAGGTCTGAAGGAACCTACAGGCCTGAGTCTCTCTCAATGTGGGAAATAGAAAGAGGCAGACTGGCCATCTGGAAGTTCATCTAAGATGTTCCACCTGTGTCTTAAGAGGATAATGACATCCCACAAACAGAATCAGTAGGCAGGATCCCCTTTAACAGCACAAACAAAATGAACAAAAAAATAAAAATAATAAATAAATAAATAAAAGAATCAGTAGGCATGAGTAAGACATGTGGATCCTGTCCTCAGCTGGTGCCGTGCCAAGGGAGAACCATGTTAGCCTTGGGGCTTCCAGATGTATGAGATTTTCTCTAATCTAGATGTAAACACGGGTGAATGGTCTCATGCCAGGAGAACCCATTCTTTTATGTGATGGCCTCAGTTGGCATCTGAAGGACAGTCTTACTCACAGGTGGCTTTGCACAGAGGGAGGTTTGGCAGGTATCAATGGCCTGTTGGGGCTCTGTTGAATGTTCAGTCTCCTCTGAGGCAGGTATCTCAGGAGGCTCAAGAAGGAGGGGGATGTTCTGGCTCTCCTGGCAGCTCCTCATACTTAGTTTTGTCTGGTAGGGTGCTTTCAAAGGAGGGTTGATCTTGCTGTGGCCTGTTGGTCACCCTGGGGCTATTGCTCTGTATTGGAAGGGGCTCAAGGAACTGGCGTTCACTTCTCTAAGCACCTTGATATGTCTTAGATCCACAGGAAAAGTTTGGCTGGAATATATTTAAATAAATCCATCTGCATATCCCTCCTGTCTCATATTTGAAAGATATAGCAAGGATAAGGCTCATTTTGTTTTTTCTCCTATCAACATAAATTCTGCTCAAATATCTGGTTCAGTTTCCTTAGTAATTTATGCATTCTCAGTTCAGTGACTTTCTGCAGATCCAGCCTTTTATGAGAAACTAGAATTTTCCCAGGGAGAAAATTACCTTCTCTGTCACTGTAGTCTATATTTAGTGCATAACCACCTGTGTGACATGACCTGAGTTTCCACATCTAAAATGAGGCAGTACCTAGAGGCCATCTCCTTATGATAGTTGAGAGCACAGATTTGAGAGCCAGGCTGCCTGAGTTTGATCCCTGTATTTCCACTTACTAGTGGTGTGACCTTGGGAAAATTACTTAACCCATCTGTGTTTCAATTTTTTTCATCTATAAATTGGTGATGATAATAAAAGTATCTATGTTACAAAAATTTTATGAGGCTGGGTATCGTGGCTCACACCTGTAATCCCAGCAATTTGGGAGGCTGAGGCAGGAGGATGGCTTGAGCCCAGGAGTTCAAGATTACACTGAGCTATGATGACACCACTGCACTCTAGCCTGGGCAACAGGGTGAGACTCTGTCTCTAGAAAAAGAAAAGAAAGAAAGGGAAAAAACAAAAAGGAAGGAAGGAAGGATGGAAGGATGGAAGGAAGGAAGGAAGGAAGATAGGAAGGAAGGAAGGAAGGAAGGGAGGGAGGGAGAAAATTCTATGAGTTAATACCCAGTTATAGTAACTGCTATATGAGATTTAGTATTTTTCTTACTGAGATGATTTACAAGGTCCCCTATAGTTTTAAAAGTGTGTGATAAGATTATAATAACGATATTTTACATTGGAATAGCTATTTATTGTTTATAATACTTGTCTCCATATATTACCCTCTAGAGGTGAGAAATTGATGCCGAAAAGTTAAATGACTTGTTTAAGGACATACTGTGTGAGGGAAGCAGCTGAGCCTATGGGCAAGCCTTCTGATTCTCAGGTTCTGGCACTTTCCTCACATTTTGATGCCATCCATCTGAGTATGGATATTTCCCTCTTAAGTGGTCTTCCTTTCCATACCTTTCATTGTGTCAAAATAGTGACAGTATTCTTCAAAGTGCTGGATGCCACCATAGACTCAAAAGCATTCATAATTGTTCTTGTCCCTGCCTGTTTTAATTAGGATAACAAAAGCTGGTATAACAGATAAACCCCAAATCTCAGTGGCTTAACACAATAGTGATTTATGTCTCACTCACATAAAGTACAATATCAGTATTCTGATATCAGTAGGTGACCTTCTATGGGGCCATTCAAGGACACAGGCTTGAAAGTGTAAAATATCCTCCTCTAAGACCCTAGAGTTCTTCCCTCTATGTAGTGGATGGGGCAAAAGAGATTTTTCAGCCACTTTGATTCAAAAGCAATACACATCACTTATTTTCATATTTTAATAGCAAAAGCTAATTGTGTGGTCCCATTCAGGTACAAGGACAGCTAGGAAATGTCACTTCTTGACAGTACTCTAGGGGAGAATGAATTTTCGGCCATCAGCCAGTCATCTCTGCCACACTCATTCACCCCACATTCAATCACTTGCCAAGCTGTGCCTATTCTCTCTCCAATTTCTCTCATATTGACACACTACTTCCATTCCTATCACTACAACCCTAGTTTAGACCCTTCTAATCTCACACTAGCAAATTATCCTGGCTACTTACATGGTTTCCCTGTTTCTATTCTCTGTACTTTTCCACCTCTCCCTCATGCCACAGCCAGATTAATCATTCTGAACTATTCTTTCAAAATGGCTCCATTTAGCAACATCTCATCAACAGTGACTGGGTTCCTATCTATGTCAAGCGCAGTGCTGGGCACTGAAGGGGCACATAAGTGAGTAATACCTGGCCCCTGCATTTAAGCTGCTTATTATAGTGTAATAGGGAAGACTAACATGCTTACAATGAGCTGTGGACGGGGAGAGGGAGTAAGTGCTACTAGGGTGGAGGTACCAATAAATTGTTATATACATATAGAAAGAGGGAGATATTAATATTAATTGCTCACAAGGGAGAATAATCCTAGTTAAGGGGAACATAAAGTACAAGACTTGGAAGGAGGTAGTGAAAGTGTACTTAGTTTCTGAAACTGAGTTCAAATCTTTAGGCCTGGGTGAATTTCATTTCAGGGAGCTGAGAGAGGTACAGATGAAATTGTTGGGTAGCTGGGTAAACTTTAGGGCATGGTGGTGATTTGGAAAGGTGTGGAGAGATTAGAGACAAGTAGATGTCTGAATTTACAAAAGAGAAAAAGGACATAGGAGATTCTATATTCTGTAGTCTAATGAGTTTGATATCTATATGTAGAAAAATTATAGAATTTATTAATAAGTAGATGGTGCTGACCTGGGCTTAATGTGAACAAATCATTTCAGATTGGTCTTGTTTTCTCTCTTTTAATAAGATCATTTGAGTTAAAGATCAACAAAAGATGGATATTAAGTTTATCTGAAGTTTAGCTAGAATTTTGATCAGTTTGAATGAAATTCTTATGAAGTTAAAACAGTGTAACCTGAATGATAGTATGGTTTGTTGGATTTAAGTTGTTAAATGAATTAACATAAACTTGGAGGGAGGTATGTAGAGGTATATATAGTACAGGAATCTGTCATTGTCCCCCTATCTCTGCCCTTTTTAAAAAGTTAATGGTTTTTGTAGAAGACTTTATTCTCAAGTTTATGGTTTATATGAGTTTGGAAGCTAAGATAATATCTTTGAGGTTAGAATAAAAAAAGACAAATGAGATATTGGCCTATGTATGATCATTTGCCTCTGTATATGTTTAGCCTCTGTGGGAAAGGTAGAAACCAAAGAATTTCTAATTAACTTTGTACCAGTCAGTGTGACTCAGCCAGAAGAGTGTTCTTTTTTAAAATTAAAAAAAGAAGTGATCAAATAGAAATTAGGCCTTGAATTCTTTGCCTACATTTCAGGAGGAAATAAGTTAATGAGTTATACCTTCCTCCACACCTTCCCACTTCCTACCCTGCTCCCTACTTTTGAAGGATCAGTGGGACGCAGGCTGTCCTCTGATGAACAGCAGTCTGGAGACTCAGCACAAACATCTGAGGCCTAGGGACTAACTGTGAGTGCTATGGTTGGTAGGGATTTTGATTATCCCTTTGGGTACCAAAAGGGTGCAAACTTCTGACTTTCTATTTATAGCCTCCACTGTTTGCTTAAAAGCTTAGATTTCAGTGCCAGAAATATCTAAGTTTTAGCCCCTGCTGTGCCATTTAATTTTGAAATATTGAACAACTTATTTCACTTTTCTGTGCCTCAGTTTTCCCATCTGTAAAATATGAATATAATACTAGTATGTCAATTGTTGACTCCTCAAAAGACAACTAAAAATACCTGTTGATCAAGCACAGCTAAGTTTATTAGACCTACTGCAATTAAAAAAAAAAGAGAGAGAGATCACCAACTTTCCAAATTCTCTTTAGTAGCTCAGAAGAGGGAAGTCAAGAAAGACTAAATTAATCTAAAACTCTTCCACAAAATAGAAAAACAAGAAACATATTCAAACTCTTTTTGTGAAGCCAGCATCACTCTGATGCCAAGCCAGAAAGACACCACAAGGAAGGAAAACTACCAGCCAATACCCCTGAAGAACATGGATGCAAAAATTCTCAACAAAATATTAGCAAACCAAATTCAACAGTATACTAAAAGGATCATACACCATGGCTGAGTGGAATATATCCCTGGGATGTAAAGATGTTTCAACATATGCAAATCAATCAATTTGACATACCATATTAAGAAAATGAAAGATAAAAATCACTTGACTATCTCAATAGATGCAGAGAAAACATTTGACAAAATTCAGCACTTTTTATTGATAAAATTTCTCAACAAATTAGGAAAAAAAGGCATCTCAACACAATAAAGGCCATATATGAAAAGTCCACAGCTAACATCATATTCAATGGCAAAAAACTGAAAGCTTTTCCTCTAAGATCTGGAATAAGGCAAAGATGCACACTCTTGCTAGTTCTCTTCAATGTGTTACTGGAAGTCCTTGCCAGAGCAATTAGGCAAGAAAATAAATAAAAGGCAGACTAATCAGAAAAGAAGAATGAAAATTATCTCTGTTTGCAGATGGTATTATCTGATAAGTAAAAAAACCCTAAGGACTTGACCAAAAAACTATTAAAACTAATAAATAAATTCAGCAAAGTTGTGGGACAAAAAAAATAAACATACAAAAATCAGTCACATTTCTATACACTAATCATGAATTATTCAAAAAAGAAATTAAGAAAACCCCTTTTAAAATAGTACCAAAAAAATAAAATATTTAGGAATAAACTTAACCAAAGAGGTGAAAGTCTTGTACACTTAAAACTATAAAACACTGATGAAAGAAATTAGAGATGCAAATAAATGGAAAGACACCCTGTATTCATGAATTGGAAGAATTAATATTGTTAAAATGCCCATATTATCTGAAGTGATGTACAAATTCAACATAGATTAGGATCTATCAAAATCCCAATGTTAGTCTTTATAGAAATATAAAAAACAATCCTAAAGTTCACATGGATCCACGAAAGACCCTGAATATCTAACACAATTTTGAGAAAGAAGAACAAAGTTTGAAGCGTCACACTTCCTGATTTCAAAATATATTATAAAGCTACAATAATTGAAACAGTATAGTACTGGCATAAAAACAGATAGAGCAATGAAAGAGAATAGAGAGGCCAGAAATAAACCCATATATATATATAGTCAAATGATCTTTGACAAGGGTGCCAAGAATATACAATAAGGAAAAGATAGCCTTGTTAATAAATGGTGTTGAGAAAACTGGATATCCACATGCAAAAGAATGAAATTGGACCCTTATCTTATACCATACAAAAAAATCAAGTCAAAATGGATTAAAGACTTGAACTGAAGACCTGAAACTATAATACTCCTAGAAGAAAACATACGGGAAAATCTTCCTGACATTGGCCTCAACAATGATTTCTTGAATATGACACCAGTAGCACAGGCAAGAAAAACAAAACTAGACAAGTGGGACTAAAAAGTTTTTGCACAGCAAAGAAAATAATAAACAGAGTGAAAAGGTAGCATACAAAATGGGAAAGAATATTTGCAAACCATATGTCTAATAAAGGGCTATTATCTAAAATAGTAAGGAACTTCTATAACTCAATAGCAAAAAAAAAAAAAAAGAAAAAAAGAAAGAAAAGAAAGAAACCAAAACAAACAATAAAACTCCTTTACTAACAATGAGCAAGGAAACTGAATAGACATTTTCTCCAAAAAAGATGTACAAATGATTAATAGGCACATGAATAGTTGCTCAACATCACTAATCATTAGGAAAATGCAAACCAAAACCACAGTGAGATATCATCTCACACCTGTTAGGGTGGCTATTACCCAAAAAACAAAAGATAAATGAATGTTGGTGAGAATGTGGGAAAGCACTTGCATATTTTTGATGTGAATGTAAATTGGTGCAGCCACCACAGAAAACAGTGTAAAGGTTCCTCAAAAACTTAAAGATAGAACTACATATGATCCAGCAATCCCACTTCTGGATATCCAAATGAAATGAAATTACTCTCTGGAAGAGATATCTGCACTCCCATGTTTATTGCAGTACTATTCATAATAGCCAAGACATGGAAGCAACCTAAATGTCCATCAACAGCTGAGTGGATAAAGAAAATGTGGGTTTATGCATATAACAGAATTTTATTCTGCCTTAAGAAAGAAGGAAATTCTGCCATTTGTGACAACATGAATGAAGCTGAAGGATATTATGCTAAGTGAAATAAACCAAAAACAGAAGGACAAGTAATACATGATACCATTTATATGATGAATCTAAGATAGTCAAACTTGTAGAAGCAGAGTACAGTGGTGGCTGCCAGGTGCTGGGGAAGAGGAAACAAAAATATTAGTCAAAGAGTATAAAGTTTCAGTTATACAAGATGAATAAGTCCTAGACGTCTACTATAGAACGTAGTGCCTAGAGTTAACAATACTATATTATATACTCAAAAATATGCTGAGAAGGTAGACCTTATGTTAAGTGTTATTATCACAAAAATTATAATAATAGTAATAAATAAGAATGTGGGGGAAACTTTTATAGGTGAGGAATAGGTTTACGATATAGATTGTGGTGATGGGTTCACAGATGTCTAATTAACTCCAAACTCATCAAGTTGTATACATTAAATACATATAGCTCTTCATATGTTAATCATACCTTAACAAAGTGGGAATGGGTAGGGGGCGAGAGAGAGAGAGAGAGAGAGAGAGAGAGACAGAGAGAGAGAGAGAGAGAGAGAGAGAGAGAGGAGAATATGTAGGGTTTTAGGGCCAGGGCTGCATGACTTTAAGGTGGTTCTGCACAGCAGGGAAGATTGGGAATGGTCAATTTATGCCAATAGCTTTGAATTGGTGGGTACTGTGAGGTGAGGGTCTTGAAGTGAGCAATTTTAATTTTTTCACAGTGTTATTTTCCAGAAGTAAGTATTTCCAGGAACAAGCTAAACTATTATTTTTTTTGCCTGGTCCTAGTATTATTTCCATGGGTAGAAAAGACTGTTGCCTTCAGGTAATACTTACCCCATAGATTTTTATGAAGATTAAATAAAATAATGGACAAAAGTGCGTAAAGCATTTAGCACACAGCAGGTGTTCAGCCAATGTTAGTTGATGATAACTATTATTGTCCACTCCTTTACATTTCCTATGTTACTTGTGGCTAAAAGAAACCCCACGTTTATATCTCAGTATCTTTGTACACTCCTCATCCCAGAATTACCTCTTTCAATTTTGCTGTCTTAGAGAAATCCAACTCAGCTTTGAACCTGCTCAATGTCCTATCCAGCCCATCTTCCTAGGTCCCAGAGGAAGAGAACTCTGTCTTGTGAACTGCATGTCTTTGGAGTTCTTTGTAATTACTCATTGCAATCCACTTTCAACCTCTGATAGTTATGTACATCTAGATATTATTTCTCCTGTTAGGCCCTAAGATCATGCTTTTCTCCCCATATGGCCCTCCAAAGTGCTCACCCCAGAGCCTTGTCCATGGAGTGGTTCTCTAAATGCTTGCTCATTCAGCAAATGCAATCAATTATTTCTGATATGTAAAATTGAAGACCTTAGATAAGAACTACAGCTTAAGGCAAAGCTTAGGTCTTTTTGCATACTTTGCACACAGTAGACGAATCCAATGCTTTGAGCTGTCTGTAAATGTGACTGGGTGATGCCAGGCACTTATGCCCACGTGATAATCTGAAAGAGGGTATATGTACAGAAATAGCAAAGAGGCAATGGAACTCCATGCAGAAAGTGGTGGTGAGAGAATCTAAAGAGCTAGTAGTTAAGGTCAGAGATTCAGCCAAAAAAGACCATTTCAAACATGAATCATTAGATATAATTCATGGCTAAACATTTAATAGGAAAGACTAACTAGAAAATTTGTAAGATTATTCTACTTTTCTTAGGTCATGGTCATTGTTTGTTAGGTTACCACTTTTATCAAAATTTTCCCTCCTGGGATCTGACAGGTTCCTCATAATTTTTGTGATCATGGTATCTCCCCTGTCAGGTAAGTATCCCACATTATTTTTTAATTTAACCTTGGAAATAAAGACTTAATTTTTTAAGTTTAGAAACTGCTTATGTTAATTTAATATTTATTAAAGCTTCCGTACATAATTTATTAAACATTTTAATGAAAAAAGTCACATTGTTTTATAATAGCTATTATTTTATAAATGTGATGCTTAATTATGTATTATTAATTCATGTAATCCTCATGATAACCCTAAGAGGTAAGATTTCTTACCCCCATTTTTTCCTGGGAGGAAACTGAGGTTCAGGGGGGCTAAGTATCTTGCCCAACCTCTTTTATTAATAGCTACCAAGTCTTGGAACCAAAATCTGAACTTAGGTTGCCTTCACTTCAAAGTCACATTTTTAACCACAGGAATCATTGAATATACACAGATACATATGTATTAAATAAGGTTTTCATCTGAAAATAAGATTTTTTTTTTTACTACATATGACTGGGAGGGATCAGGGAGACATTGTGGAAGAGGTAGTATATGAATACTATATAAAAAGTTATATAGGTTCTTTTAAGAAACTTATATAGGTGTAATTATATATATAAACTCTAGTTATAAATATGAATAAAATATGTGTATTAAATTCTATTAAATTTGCTTAAAGCTGATTAGTTATATGAGTTTTACACACTCTCACACTCTGATAATGGTTACAAGAGATGTATATTTATTAATAAATGCAGAGGTAGTCAAGGAATAGTCAAGGAATATCAGAGACTCAGAGTTTTATTTGTTTGTTTGTTTGTTTTTGTTTTCGTTTTTTTCTTTTGAGACAGAGTCTCACTCTGTTGCCCGGGCTACAATGAGTGCCGTGGCGTCAGCTTAGCTCACAGCAACCTCAAACTCCTGGGCTCAAGCAATCCTTCTGCCTCAGCCTCCCGAGTAGCTGGGACTACAAGCATGCGCCACCATGCCCGGCTAAGTTTTTCTATATATATATAGTTGGCCAATTAATTTCTTTCTATTATTAGTAGAGACGGGGTCTCGCTCTTGCTCAGGCTGGT
>CAUYRT010042098.1:0-32627 GCA_963574885.1 Lepilemur ruficaudatus
GGGCTTTGCAGTAGGGAAGAAAGACTGGGCTCAGCTCCAAACATAGTGTGGAAAAATGGGGACTGACAGCCAAGGATGGGGGTCAGTGGAAGGAAAATTACAAGATGAAACATCAGGGGTGTGGGGGACTCACCAGGAGGCTTGCTGAAGGCAGGTGGGCTTGAACATCTATCATCTGGAGATGGCTGGGGGGATCGAGGAAAGTGATCAGATCAGATATGAAGGGTGGAGAGATTCTGGTTATACTGACGTAGCAGGATTCAGGGTCTGGAGGACGAACCTGGTTGAAACCTGGCTCAGAGGAGCCAGACTAGGGTTTGGTCAAGGAGAGAATCTTTGTCATTATTTGACCCGCGGTTTACAGGCACTTGGCCAGAGCCCATTTCAGCACAGGTTGGCTGTGACTGCTGTCACAGAGCGGATGTCTAGTTTGACCGTCAGTTCTGTCCACCCAAGCACAGCACTGGCAACATATTCTCTCATCTGACCACAGCACAGACCTTTCCAGGCATCTGTGTGTCCATAGATCTCTGTTATAGTTTTATTATAGACCATACCACGGTTTATATGTTTTTATACAAAAATCTATATGTTTATCTCTGTGAGTTCCTTTTGGGCAGGGACTGAATCACATTAATCTTATTAATCTTTTTATCCTCCACATTTAGTAAAGCATCTACCTTAAAACACATGTGTTAAATGAAATAATGAATGCATCAATTTCCTAATCTCTAAGGCAGATGGATGATTTATATTACTAGGGATTAAAATAATTTAAATGATGCAAGAGCCTTTAGCGCATAGAGAACAAGTCCATGTAACTGCAGTAAAACAGCAAAACAGTTTGTAATCTGAGGACAAATCTTTTAGATCGATGGATAGAAACTTTGTCTTTAACATAACCATTTATTAATCTTATGTTTGTGTGTAATATCCAGAAAATGATATTTGTCAGAGTTTTATTGGCCAATGTGATGATTTAGCAATTCTGTTTCATTCAATTCAGCACCATTTACAGAGTTCCTCTAACACACCATGTGTGCTTATCCCAAGACTGAGTTACTTCCCTATGTCTGCATAGGGAAGTTTTGAGTAAAAAAACAGCGGGAACATTTACTGTGGGATTTCACCCTTATATTTTTTCAGGTGATATGTGCTTTCACATTTTACCAGAAGTTAGTAAAATATTGTTTTCAGATATTTTTCTACATTTAAAAATCTTTTAGATGACATTTTTGCTTACCTTTGCTTTTTCCTTTGATTGTGCTTCTTAAATACCAAGAACCTGAATGAATTTTCAAGGATTTGAAATAGATCTGTGAGATCTATGAACTTTTCTCAAGCCCACTCACAATTAGTTGCCCTTGATGGTTTCCACACCCCCTTCCTTAAACATAGATGAAAATTCCCCTTAGTGTTGATTTGTTTTGTGTTCAATCACCCCATAGAGAAAACATTCATTGTTTTCCAGGTTAAATGTCTTCCTCCCTCCCTCCCTCCCTCCCTCCCTCCCTTCCTTCCTTCCTTCCTTCCTTCCTCCCTCCCTCCCTTCCCTCCTTCCTTCCTTCCTTTTTCCCTTTTCTTTTCTTTGATTTTTCTTCATTGATACTGTGCTTTTCTGCATAAATTGAGGGTTGAAATTCAGGAAAGAAATTGTAAATTATTCCAGTTCCACAGGAAGGAGGACGGTTTTGCAACTACACATATGAGGCCACAGTCAAGAGACCAAGGGAAGCATTAAAGCTTTCAGAATTAGACAACTGTGACGTTTTATCACTTATAATATCCTATTCAATATTTACAAGATATACCCAAAGAGATCCTCATCCACTTTGCCAGATGGAAAATTTACAAATGTTAGCGTAGAGAGCAAGAGGAAAATGGGAGAAGAAAGCATTTTAAGATGGTTTAGGTGCTCAAGAGCCTCAGCATTGTCTTTTGTTGAGAGAAACAGCTGTTACTTTAGGAGAGGGTGAGCAGAAATTATTTTCCTCCTTGCTCCTGCGGGGACTGGTAAAAATATCAGAGAATAAACACTCTTCCATCTATTTTTTTTCTGTTATTTTCTGAAGGTGACTTTATTTCATGACAAAGAATTAACTTACAGAATCAATCATGTTAAAGGGCTTAAGTGGAGAATTTTTGTTTATTTCTTAATTAAAATAAAGAAAGAAGAAATTCAGGTACTTATTAAAAAAATAATCTAAGAACTAAAATTTACATTTCTCCTCAGTACAAGGAAGCTGGAATCATCTTGAAAAGTATTTTAACAGAAAAGAAACTGAAGGTGGAACTAAATTTCTGGAATACAAATCGAGGAATTTATATAAAAACTAAGAAAACTGAGTATCCAATACAAACTCATCCAAAAAGGATCAAAGTATCAGGTTAAATATAGAAAAAAATTCATTTACAATTTAGAGGTGTTACGATCACATCAGTAAACAGGAAGGAACACTAACATGCCTTTCATAAGGACAGAAGTCCCAACATGAAGTAATGTATTTCACAGGAAAATAGTTGCCAATATGAAGAGAGGTGACTTTTCAATGCTTCGGGGGATATCTTTTTAATGTGAGTCATGAAAAGTTTTGACAATTACTGAAATAAAGTAAAACTTCTACCTAGCACTGAGCTGTATTAACTTTTTTTTCCTACCACTGGTGATTCTAGTTTCTTTGAATTGTTTTGCCTATACTCAATTCCACTGGTTTTCATATATTTATAGTTTCTTTCAGAGTCTGATCTTGAGAAATTTTCCACCTCTGGTCACCAATATTCATTCAACGCATATTACAGGCCATTACGCCAGGCACTGTGTTTGGAAGTGGGGGTTCACCCACGAGAAGAGACGGCCTTCATGGGACATGGAGTCCCACGGCAGGATGAGGAGTAAAAGCAGTTACAGGTGATGAGATTCAAGATGTGCTATCCCAAAATATGGCACTTTCGCATTTGAGAAAACCGCAGAAGTAGGAAGGATTCCTGACCTTTTCCACCCTTCCACCCTGAAGCAGCTGACAAAAACTAGTTTTTTGACCTTCCCCTGATTTAGGTCATACGACCCTCACACGAGAGGTGGCCACTCTGGGCTAGAAGAAGGGAATGTCCTTGTCTCTGAAGACACAAGGACACAGAGGAGAACCTGAACAAACAGGTCTTGTTAGCAAACTGTTTCCCCAGCTGATTTCCATTAGTTCACACCGCCTTTGTCCAATCAGACTTCTCCACAACTTTTTCATCAAGCATAAAGATACACAGATTTTCCAGTTTCTTTGGATCTTCATTTTCCAAGGCTTCTGTGTCACGTCAAACTTGTATTAAATAAATTCACATGCTCTTCTCTTGTTAATCTGTCTTTTGTTATGGGGGCTTCAGCTATGAACCCAGCAATGGGTGAGAAAAGAAATCGTTCCACAGTGATGATATGTACTATGAGTTGGATCTAAGCAGAGATCCAACTTCATGCCATCTCTTCCTAGAGATACAAAATCTTTATGTAGAGAAAACAAAAGCCCCTTAAGCCTCCATAGTAACCTAGAAAGACAAAAGTTATTTATGACACAAACAAAAGTAAGCTCAGCAAGAAAATGTGCTCGATGCCTCTACTTTTTCTTTGGTTTATCTTCTCAATGAAAAATGCAATAGGGTTAAATCCTTTTTTTCCACATAACTTTTTCTGACCTAATGTTTTGTCTTCAGCACCCTGAGACTTTAAGAGCAGAATATAATGTTGAAGATCTTGGGAGAGTGACTTATATTCCCACCAGTTCCATGGAAAGTCTTTCTTTCCTATGGGCCCTTTTGAGGGCAAATGTCTATCCCCTGTGGGTGTCAAGGACCTCATGGTGAAGTCCAGAGTCTTTTCCACCTTCATAAAGGTTTACAAAAAGCTCAGATTCCTCCATACATAAGCTAATTTAAAGACATGAACGCAGATTAACATGTGTTACTATTACTTTGTCAGTAAATAAAAAATACCAATAACGTGGAAATACATTTTCTTTTTTACTCTGGAAGTGTTTCTCTGGTATAGTCTTCTTGTATTCACATAAAAATGTGAATAAAAGACACACACACACATGCACACACAGAGACAGTTGACTGGGATTCAGAAGACTGAATTCTCATTGTTATTCTTTTAGCCTCTCTATTTTTAATGTTTTTGTTGAGATGAGGCCTTGGATGAGAATTTAATCTAGTCTAGAGAAGAATTGCAATTTTGGAACTCTCCTTGGCTTTATACAAATTTCTATTCAACTGGAAACTTCTCAAGGAAAAAGAAAAAAATGCTAAAAGAAAAAGTGCTATTAGACCTTCAACTGTAAGTCAATTTCATGGAACTATTTATTTTTAAATTGTCACTGAAAATATGGCTCCATTTCTTAGTATATTATTTCAGCATCTCTATGTCTATATTAATGGATAACGCATACTGTTTGCCTTTGATACTTTTGTAAAAGTTCACTCAATGTTATTTTTCTCAATGCACGCAGCTAGAATGTCCACAAGGGCAATTGGAGCATGAGAAGACGGCTTTTAGGAGCCTTTCTACCATCTAAGTCCTGTTGGCATTTTTCTTTACTAATGGGGCAGGGGGAACCCCTCAGAAGGGGCACAGCAAACACATGAAAGTTTTATTACAAAGCTGCCAGCATTTGACCTTAGAGGAGGTCCGATTGACAAGGGAGCTGCAGGATATGAAAGATTCTCATTACGGTGTCAGGGCAACATTACTGAAATTATTAACTATCCAAGTGGGATGATGGATGTTAGAGGGTGGCGATGTCCTTGGCAGAACATATTGCTTAATTATCTTCTTTTAGTACCAGCACACAGTCACGTTCCTATGATCAAGTACTATTCCAAATGAATATGAAATGAATTCATAAAGAGAGAATATTTAAAGAATCTTATCCAATAAAAGAGCAGATTAAATGTCAGATCTTCATTAGGGGTTCTTTAATCAAAGTTCTTTTTGTGGTTTTATGACAAATCCTTTCATTCTGGCACTTGAACCAAAGACCCCTAGGTCTAAAAGGAACTCTTTTTTCCACTTGAACTAAAGGGGAATTTAATGATTTTTAAAAGTAGAATTTATGGTCCGGTGGGTAGGACTCATGAGTAGAATCTGAAAGGCCTTTAATTTTAGTGCAGGAATGAATGTCATCTCAGATCTTTTACAGAGCTATAAAGCCCTGTGACTTAGTTTCTCCATATGGTGAAAACATTGCAATAAAACATATGCATATTTATAATGTTGTAGATTGGTAACTTTTATCAGGTGACATCAAAGTTCTTAACAGTCTGTGGTGGGCTCACGTAATTCTGAATAATACAGTCATTACTTTCAAGCAAGTTACTTAATGTAATTGTTTTAACTAGTTAGTACTTGATAACTATTTTATAGATGGAATGGATAGTGGGATATAATTTATAAGTCCCTAAGGATCCACAGCACTATGCATCATAAAGTTGAAAATAAACAATAACAAGAAAATGGCAAGCCGGCTTTCAGGAGCCCTGAAAGCTTCTTAACGTGATCCTGGGATATAGTTCAAACACCTTATTTTGTTGACAAGTTCCTGAGTGGTATTGGAAGCACAGATATAGAGCATTTCTGGCCAAACAACCATGACACACACTGTAGATTGAGAATGAATGCTATTAAGATAGCACGTCTCTCCCTGTCAAGGGGCAGCAGACCACGCGTGTCGTCTGCTCTACTTTATCATCGAGTAGGACGGGGTGCGGTGGGGCCAGCAATGTTGATGGACATTGATCTGTTTCAGAAATGAATTAACTCAGAGTTTCAAGGACTGAGAAATGACTTCAGGCTTTCCCTTTTAACAAGATGCTATCTCATTTTCTAAGTAGAGAGAAGAAAAAAAGTGGAAATTGAGAGAAGCAAGGCAAAAACTCAGATAATGTGAATTAAATCTGAAAGAGAATTGTTTCTTCCTCCTATGTTGTACTTACTGATACTAGCTTATAATCCCAGTGAAAGTTTATGTTTTCCAACTAGTGAGAGTAGGACAAGAATATGGATTGTTAATTTGGAAGGTGACCAGGAAATTATCCCTGTCCTAATATTTTTTCATTTTACCCCCCATCCCAAGATAACTTAGAAAAATATTGCTTTCATAAAATCCTGTAGTGAACACAGCAATAGAATCCTGGTATTATAACTACTTTCAGACAGAAGCATAAAGCTGATATTTCAAAATATTAAAAATAATCAATGTGAGCAAAAATTGGACTTTGAATATGTGACTGCAGTGTTATTACTTCCTGTTGGTGGTGTGTCTCCAATTTTCGGGGCTGTGGGGGAAAGACAAGCTGTGCACACGCACACAATCTCCCAATATTGACTCCATTTGTTTAGAAGATCTAATGGTTTTATTTTCAGCCTTAATGCCCATGAGATTCCCTAATAATTTCAAATTCCATCAGAAATGCCCCTAACTTCAAAACCATGACTATCGGATTCATTTCTTTTGATTTGTAGAGCGACAGAGTAAATAAAGTTAACATGTATCCGAAGTGCTGCAGAACACCTTCGTTAGGCCAATTAGGAAGAGCAGATTTAATGAGCAATGCACGGGCAGCCCTGGTCCCAGTGATGCTCCCAGCGACAATGCTGCACCCAGAGTGTGGGTGACTGAGCAAAAGGACCAGTGTGTCCAGACTCGTTCAGGACCCTGAATGGGCTGTGAGAGAAGCAAAGAGGACAGAAGATTAAAATAGATTATTAAGAGGATGTTTAAACCTTAAAAATATGGGCAATTAATATGAACACTAAAAGCTGTGTATTATAAAACATTTTCTGGAGACAGAAAAACACATTCAAACCCAAGTAAAGAGAACCCAAATGAGAAAATAATGAGCAAAATAGCAAAAGCAAAAACGTGGGTATGTTTGTGTAATAGTAAATCTCTCCTCCTTTTGGAAAAACAGCTACATGTCTATGTGTATTACATTACATCAGATTTAAAAATTCTTAGAGTTTAAGGACTAAGATTTTTTTTGTTTGTTTTTTGTTTTTAATAAGTCATATACACTTCCTGACTTCCTGGCATAATATTTTATCATTCACTTACATTGTGTTAGTTATGCTGTGTTATATTCAGTAAGAGCCTCATTATCATTATCATAATTTGGATTAAACTCTCCAAAAAACATTGTCTAAATGCAAATCTTGTTTTTCTTCTTTTTGAATTTGTGTAGGAAGTAAATTTCAATAAGCCTGCCAAATACACCTGCTTCTCAGAAGATGGAGACTTTCCGTGACATGGGAAGTTACAGAGTTTTCCTTTTAAAAGTTCCTGTGTGTATACCTCACCGGGTATCTCCCTTCCTTCGTTATCAGACACAGCAGTGCCTCGAGTCTAATGTCAGGGGCATCCCCTTGTGCCAGGAACGCTTTACCAAAGTCAGGAGGGTGTAATAAGGCTGGATTTTCACCAAGAGCATTCATTATTCGTTAGGTTATTGAATGTTAAATCACAAGCTGAATCATTGTCTCCTTTCTTTCTTTCCTTCCTCTCCTTTCCTTCCTTCCTTCCTTCCTTCCTTCTTTTCTTCCCCTCTTTCTCCCTCCTTCTCTTCCTTCCTTCCTTCCTTCCTTCCTTCCTTCCTTCCTTCCTTCCTTCCTTCCTTCCTTCCTTTCTTTCTTTCTTTCTTTCTTTCTTTCTTTCTTTCTTTCTTTCTTTCTTTCTTTCTTTCTTTCTTTCTTTCTTGTCAGAAATGGCTCTGTAGAGATAAGCTCTGAGTTATCCATTAATGGATTAATGGGTCACAATTTATACTGAAACTCGTCTCTTTTCACCTTTCAAAATGAAGCTCATCTTCATTAATGTGCTTTCTCTAGAAGGTACATGAAATCATCAAAATGTTACCAAGAAGGTGAATACTTTGGGGGACCCGCCAACCACCCTCAGTGGGCAGCAGCCTCACACAAAGTACCGATGTGACGGCTGCATCGTAACACAGGGGCAGGGAGCATCCGGTCTGTGCAGTCCTGGGCTGTTAGGAGATTTGCTGCTCCACATACTGATTTGTTCAAATAGATGGTAAGCATAAATTTACTTTTTACTCTTTTCCCAGGTCCAGTTGAAAAGGTTTGGCCCTGGTTTGCTGTCTCTGCCCTCTAAACCTTCCACCCTCCCTTTAGCATGCTATCTGTTTGGATGTTGGCTGGCTGGTTTCTCAGTGCACCTCCTGTTCAAACTGGGGTTTGCCAGATTGAATGTACTCTCCATGGTTTGCAGTATTGTCCACAGAAATCCACAAATGATGCTTGGGAGTGACAATCTGAGCAGGGAAAGGTACCACATTGGCATTTATTTCCCATGGAAACATCTTAGGAGAGAAGTGGTTGGTGTTTTTAAAATACGGTTTGCATCTGAGTGCATGCCTTGTAACATATCCCCCACCAAAACCAAAATGTACAAGAAATAAAATACAGAGGTCTGTAGCCTCCATCAGGCAAATGTAATTTATAATTACAAGTAACAAGTAACAAGTTGTTACTACAAGTAAGAAATGGTTGAGCAACTGTAATGATCACAGGTCATGCACTGCAGTGAGCTGGGGGTAGAGTTTGCAGGTCCTTTGAGCAAGGCGGTGCTTTCATTGAGCACTATGTCCTGGTGCTCAGGGCAGCTGTGCTTCACCGATTGTGGTCTGTTCTAAGCGGGCCGGGGAGCAGAGGGCAGTTTCTGCGTGGCCGGTGGGTGACAGAGTCTCACCACCTCAAGTCCCTGTGCGATGCTGGCTGTTAGTACTCAACGTGGCCCCTGACACTTTCAGTCTTGGTAACTTAACTTTTCCCGAAGACAGAATCAGCGGCTCCCCGGCGCTATCAGACTCGCTTCTCGGATATCCCCAGTAACTAACAGTCTCTGAGTCTTGGAATGACATATGTGGAGGGACCTACAACATTAGAATTTCTTGCAAATCTAGAGCCTCAGGAAGCCTGGTTGCTCAGAAGCAGGTAATACACAGCAAAAACTGACTTGTGGGCTAGTCATCGAATATTCTCTCATAAATACCGAGGAAGAAGGCGGAATTAAGTCACGTACGTGGTTGGCTCTGATCACTGACTGGAGAGAGGTGTTGTCTGTTGTAAGAACGACCCCCTGTCAAGGAAAAAAAAGCAGGAAGTCCCAATCTAGCAAGAGCACTTCTTGTGTCTTTAGATGCTTTTAGTTCTCTGAGCCTTCATGTTGCTCAGTTCTGACACCAGCCTAAGCCACCAGCTGCCAGCTTCCCTGTGGATGGGCTCTTCTTGCATGTGTTGGGGTGGGTAGCCGCCGTGGCCTCTGGTTCTAAACTGCTTCAAGCCTTGGTTCCTACCACCATTTTATTCCTCAACCTGAAAAGGAACACTTGGAATTTGGCCTTTGACTCTAGTTAGGGTTAGTTCACCTGAGTTTTCCCTCTATATATCATAGTTTTCCCTCCAGTCTGATATTATGCCAATCGTGGTATACTCTGACTGATAAGTTCTGCAGGTCTCAGAGTCACCTGCTAACACACCTGCAAGAAGTAACACATTGAGGCTGTATCAGCCCCTCTCATCACACCTTCTCATGCCCGGGTTTTTGTCCTATAGCTTGTGTTAGAGGCTGCAGGGCAGGAGGGACAGAGCTTGAGAGGGATGCCAGCAGGGACAGCTCAATGCCTGAGGGTGGGAAACCCTAGAAAACCAAGTGATGCCATATGTCATCTGAGGGATAAGGTATTGGGAATGATGAGAAAGCACTGAAGAAAATATTATCTTCAATTTCTCCCTATTTTCTTGCACAAAGTATGGGTAATGCTGTGGCCCATGAATTTGGAAACCATACATGTTTATTTTTAAGTTAAAACAGGAGAAGTGAGTTGATGAATTAGAAGAGAAAAATAAGACTTCTCTTTTCTTTCTTTCATGTGGCAGGCAGGGGTGGTAGGGAGTTACTCGTGTAATTCCAAAGGCCTTCTAGGTCAGACATGGTGTCACATGCCTGTAATCCCTGCACTTTTGGAGGCCAAGGCAGGAGGATTGCTTTAGCCCAGGAGTTCAGTTCGAGACCAGCCTGGGAAACCTAGAGAGACCCTGGGTGTGGGAAGTGTGCCTGTAGTCCCAGCTACTCAGGAGGCTGAAGTGGGAGGATTGCTTGAGCTTGGGAGTTCTAGTCGGGGCTGTAGTGAGCTGTGATTGTGCCACTGCACTCCAGCTTGGGTAACAGAGTGTGAACCCCATCTCTAAAAAAAAAAAAGACTTTATGATTTTTAAAAGGAATAGTTGTTGCAGTTGTTAATCTGTGCAAAGTCTTTCTGTAAACTCCTAACAGATAAATCAGCTGAGGTTTGAATTTTAGCTTCAGTCCAGTGTTCGTAGGTTACAATTGTACAGGGCAGTCTTGTGAGCGTGGTGGGTGTCAAAGAAGGTGGTGGCGTTCTCATAGTTCCACTTTCTCAACACTCCAATCGGTAGATGTCCCATTACACCTAGGGGCACCATGTGCTCAGGGCTTCTTGCTACACAAATCTCAACAGAAGATGATAAATTGTCCCTAAAGACAGTTTGTCATCATCAGTGTATCAGTGGTTCTCAGTCCTGAGTTAGTGTTGTCCCTCTACCTCTCCATCTCAGAGTGTCTCAACCCGGGCACTATTAACGTTTTGGGCTGGATAGTTCTTTGTCGTGAGAGGCTTTCCTGTGTCTCGTAGGGTATCATAGCAGCATCTCTGGCCGGTACCCACTAGATGCAAGTAGCATCCTCCCCAGTTGTGACAACCAAAAATGTCTCCAGAACTTGACAGATATCCTCTGCGGGGGATGGGGGTAGAATCATCCTCAGTTGAGAACCGCTGCTCTATCTCTTTCCTAACAATTGATTCAGGAAAATTTTCCTTCTGCTGTTTGCTGATAAGGTACTTATTAGTTGTTCATCTATTCATTTAACATAATTATTGCATAACTGCTGCATGCATGTGAGGCAACAAATGCTAGTCTAGCTGCGTGCTAGACATTACAGAATATTCCAGGATCCTTTTACAATTTTATTGGCCAAATATCTGGAATTTGATTGGTGACAATAGCCATTAAAATAAATGCACTTTCTGGTTAGAGCTGGGCTTACAAACGGCCTGGAGCTGTGAAGGCTTGGGGAAAGCCTACTCCAAATCTGGTGACTGGTCATGAGGCTTAAGAGCTTACTGAGTCTGTGTGTGCTGGGGTTTCCAGAGACAGGAATGAAGGCTCAAAAGGCATGGAACATCTGCCACGACACTTGCCTGCGCGTTGCTCAGAGATTAGCAAAATAATATTGCTTCTGCCGGCACCTCAGACGCTGGTAGGCTCTGAGTCCATATGCGGAGTGGTTATGAATTTTGTAATGAGCCAAGCCAGCTGAGACTTGGTTGGTGGACGGTTCTGAAGTGTGGCTGGATCCATTATCAGAGTGTTTCCATAGACTAAGCCCTGGGAGATGACACTTAAAATCAGCAGGCCCAGGAAGCACGCCACACCTCTTTAAACTGCAGCCTGTGGCGCAGAAATAAAATGAGAATGAATTAGTCTTTTGGGAACTAATCTCCGAGTTGAAATGCCATAGAAATTACAGCAAGTAGCAACTTTCTAAATTATTTTCTTATGCTTCATGCAGCTCTTCAGTCTATATTTTTAGTGTTTCCACCTACTAACTTCATTCTCTCTCCTGCTATTTCTAATACATCTCCAATGATGTATTTTCAATGAGAATTCAATTACCTGGAGAGGCAGATGTGCTAAATGGCAATTTGAGGATTATTATTTTTTTTTCCAAGTTGGTTGCAAAGCTGACTCATGCATGATTCTAGCTCTGGTACTGTCAGGAGAGACTCACTGTCAACAAGCCATTAAAAATGAGACCTAATAATGAGTGAGAAGAGATGAAACATCAAGTAAATCTTCTTGTTCTTACCGATTGCCTCATTTAATTGGCACTGTTTTATTGAATTTTTAATAGAATGAAATGAGATTTTAATGTAATCTCATTGAGTTTAGACCTAGTTCAATGTATTAATTTATTATGAATCTTTCTTCATTAACTTGTTTTGTATGAGGTTATGCAATGCAAAGTTTCCCAAATTACCAGTTACTTATAAACTTTTTAAAATTTTCTCCAAAAGAGTTTTGTTATTCATATTTGTAATAGTATAAAAAGCAAAGTAAAACCATTGAATAGTATTTTGTTTACCATTGCCCTAGTTAAGGTACCATGAGTTAAGATAATGTACGTTTATATTTGCTAAATTTTCATGAACTTGGAGATTGAGCCTCAATTATATTAACCCTTTAGAATGATAGAACAATGGCACTAACTACATAATCCTGTGCTGTCCTCAGCCACTGGAAAGAGTGAGTGACTGGTTTCATTTAATGGTGTGATCTGAAGTGGGTCTTATTATAAATCATACACTTAATTTGACTCATACAATATAACTTTTTTAAAGGGAAAACTGTGCAGGTTTCTCTGAAAAATTGCTGAGGTTGCTTTTGTATATTGACTATATTCTGATTATTTTATTCCACTGTATCTAGGGAATTAGCATCAGGTTCTCAGATAGGGCACATAATGAACTGCAAATGTGTAAAGTCTCAGCTATTTTAACAAGCAGATGGTAAAACTGGAAACATAGTTCCAGTTTCCCAGAGGAAAAGTACAGAAAAATTGTCTAATAACATTTAGTGGAATCCATGAATAGAAGAGCTTCTGGTGAAATATTACAATGATTTGGAATAGATATTACAATGATACATGTGTCTATCATTTTCTAGAAAGTTTGTTTTAAAATACCTCTTAAATTATGTAAGTTATATATGTTAATTTTTAAAATGCAGGGAAATAAATATTTTAAATATTTTTAAAATACAGGGAAATTTTACACCCAGAGATAATCACTATTGATATTTGGTTATATTAACATAATCATATAGATATCTCTATCTGTTTATTTCACACAACACAGGGAAAAAACTGTTAATAATATTTTGTCATGAATTTCCTACTCTACTCAACAGTGTATTACTTATCACAAACATATCACTAGCAGCGTCCTGTTTTAGTGGCTACATAGTATCTTTTGGGGTGGTTCTGTTAAATCTATGCAACCAATCCTCAGTGTTGGTTATTTCATTTATTTTAAATAGTTTTGATGCTGTGATGAACACTTTGCACATCAAATTTTGTTTACTTCTTTCCTCTGATCTTATGATAAATTTCTAGAGTGAAAGTGAATTTATGTTGCTGAAAAATGACTTCTAGAGAATTTCAGAGTCTCACAGACAGCCTATTCACAGCGGTTCAACAAATGAAATAGCATTTCAATAGTCACTTCGAAGAAGAGATGCTTATTATTGGGTGCATGGACAAAATGGAAAAAGAACAATTATTCCCTTACTCCTGAGTCCAGAGCAGAAGTCTCCTCTGGACCTAGACATCTTCCCAGGGGTGGGTGTTACTGATGGAGGGTCTGGTGTCAGTGGCTGTCCTGTGCCCTGGCCACATTGCATGGTCTCTGTCACTCCTGTTCCAGGAAGGGGAAGAACAACATCGTTGGGTCTTAGCACATCACCCTGGCATTGTGGACTCCATATTTGGATTATTTACAGGGTTTGTTCGCCACTGTGTTAGTTTCTTGTGCTGACACAGCAATCACTACAAATTTAGTGGCTTAAAAAACCAGCAATTTATTCTCTTTCAGTTCTGGAGGCTGGAAGTCTGACATCAAGGTGCAGCCAGGGCCACCTTCCCTCTCAGGCTCTAGGGGAGAAGACTTCCTGGCCTCTGCCAGCTCCTGGTGGCTCTAGCGCTGCCATTTTGTTATTTCATATAGTTTCTATTTCTCTGCTGATACATTCTTTTTTTTTTTCTTTTTGAAGTCTTTTTTTTTTTTTTTTTTTTTTTGAGACAGAGTCTTGCTCTGTAGCCTGGGCTAGAGTGCTGTAGCATCAGCTTACCGCACAGCAACCTCAAACTCCTGGGCTCAAGTGATGCTCCTGCCTCAGCCTCCCGAGTAGCTGGGACTACAAGAATGAGCCACTGGGGCTGGTCTGCTGATGCATTCTATCTTTCTGTTCATCCCAAGTGCATTTAGCTTTACCTCATTGAGCACAGCCACAATATAGGTGCTTTGAAGTCTTTTTTTCTGATAATTTTGACATTGGCTCCCTCAGATTTGGAATCCATTGATGGGCTTTTCTTTGAGAATTGTTCCCATGTACTTGGTTATTTATATGTCACTTAATTTTGAATTACTTTGTGGACATTTTGAATATTACGTTGTGGAAGTTCTGGGTCTTTGTTTTAAAATGTAAGTTTTATTATTATGCAGGTATGGTGATGCCAAGAGGCAATTGCCATTGAAAATGCAGTTTGTTCCTCACAGTTGTCAAGATGAAGGGGCCTGCCTGGACGTGCAGGGTGTGGGGAAGCTCCAGGCTGGGTCCTGAGAGGTGGAGGGGGAGGGAGGAGAACGTGGCAGAGCCTTTGTTACGGTTTCCACGGGAAGGAATGGGCAAGGCAGGGTCAGCAGGTTTAGGAGTGGCCGGTTTGAATGATTTCAGTGGGCTCTGGGTAAAGGGCTGTCCCGATTTCTGGTACCTGGCCCTACGGTGATGAGGGAAGGGGCATGTTGGCCTGGTATGTAAGAGCCAGATAGGGCAAGTGGGGGTAGGATTGGTTGGTTTACCTGCGAAAGGTGTGCTCACGTGGCAGATTGTTTGCTGACTCTACGAATTAGCTAACCCCCGGGAGGGGCAGTCTCTCCCCCTCAGGAAGGCGCCAGGCACCACAGCAGCAAGAATACGGAATATAAGAAAGCATCATTAAGACAGCCTTGTTAAAATCCTATGGAGAATGTTGATGTTTATTCTTTCTCCCAGCAGGCAATCAGTGTGGCTTGGTTCAGGCAGCGGGTTCCGTCCCACCTGGTGCGGGAGGGTTCCCGGGGCCTTTGCTGCTCCCCATTCGGTCGGTCCTGTGCGCACAGCTCAGGTTGTGCCCGGGACCCCTGTGCGCCTACACTCAGAAAGAGGTGACCCTGTTCATCAGCTCTCCCTCTAGGGGACTCCTCTCACACTCTCCAGCTTGCAGGGGCCCCTTTCCAGATCCTTTGGCCTGAAAGAAGGGGTTTTTCTCAGAATTGTAGCTCTGTACACCATCACTGCAGGCGCGGTCCCAGGACTGGTGTGAAATTCAGGTGGGGGAGGGGAGAGAGAGACAAACCTGGGATTCCTTCTCCCTACACTTTGGAGCACAGGAGTCATTTTTTTTTCTTTTTTCTCACCAGAAAGATGAGATTTCTCCTGGAATTTTAGCTGCTTATGCCCCTACAACTGGAGCTCCATTGAGGAGCCACAAAAAAAAAAAAAAAAAAAACAACAAAGCCCCCTCCCCAATAAAAGGAAACATCTTTTTTAATGGGCTCAATTGTGCCCTCTTAAAACTCGTAAATCGAAGCCCCAATCCCCAGAGTCTCACAGTGTGACTGTATTTGGAGATAACAGCTTTAAAGAGGCAATTAAGTTAAAATGAGGTCATTACGGTGGGCCCTGGTCCAACAGGACGGTGTCTTTATGAGAGGAGGAGATGAGGACACAAGCTACAAGCACAGAGGGAAGGCACACGGAGAAGGCAGCCCTCCGTAAACCATGGAGAGAAGCCTCGGAAGAAACAAGCCCACCAACCTCGCTCTTGGGCTTCCAGCCTCGGAACTGTGCAGAAATAAATTTCTATTGCCACCCAGCGTGCTATTTGCTATGGCTCTAGCAAACTAATATACCTGGTATGGGCTGCTTCCCCAAGTTTTAATTCTCCTCCTAATCTGCCTGCTCTTGTTTACTTTTAGAGTTCTTAAGTACTTGCTTTCTGATTTTTCCTAGAGCTCTTAGTTACAGTCAGTGGGCAGCAGGCTATAGGGACCTCACCCCAACTTGGCCACCAATCCATGTTAAACTGACGCGTGTACCTTCCATTCTGCAGCCCATTTAGAATTATTCAATAAAATAACATCTGATGTATTAATAATAGAAAGATAGGGCAGGCTTTCCCAATCAGACTCATCCTCTTTCCAGAGACACCACATAGAAAGTTTGCCCCAGAAGCTTCAATTCAAGTTGAGGACTGGCATAATGGGAGTTTAAGGATCTCAGGTCACAGGTTTTGCTTTTATTCCTTACTTAAATATTGGGAAAAAATTCCATAATTTAGAATTAAAATAACAAGCCTGAAAAATGCAACAAAGTAGAGTGCATGCCTTTTTTTTTATGTCAAGAGAATGTTGCAGCTATAGTCTACAAGTTGTGACATTTAGGAAGATTTTGGCTTCAAGTAATAGAAAGCCCAATGAGAAGAGGGTTAAACAATAAGGAAACTGTGTTAGTTACATATAAGGAAATCCAGAAGTAGGCAGGTCCTGGATTGGCTAATTCAGTGGCTGCCCCTCACACATCACTGGCCCTAACTGCACCAAAACTCCTTCCTGACCCCTGCATCGCCGAGGGGATGGACCATCTGCCATTGCTTGGACTAACCAAGGTCCACCATACTTGTCTGGGGAGGGTCACAGCCTTCTCCTCTGTGCAGTCTCCTGATTCCTGTGCTGCATTAGCAAGAAATCAGTGTGCACGCACATGTGCTGTGAGTGTGTGTATGCATGCACTTGCATGTCCTATGCATGTGTGTACTTGTGTGTGTACTCACATGTGCTGAGCACACATGCATGTATGTGTGTGTGTTTACACTCATGTCCTGTGCATGTGTGCATGTGCACTCACGTCATGTGGGGGCTGCAGACAATACATAACACTCTGTGCAGAGGGGAACTTTCACTCTGGCTAGAGAAACTGAGTGACTGGCTGACTGAGAACACACCATTGATCATCCTGTGCTATCGGTGGCACTTTGATAATGAGCTGCTTTTTTAACCCAAGAAGTAAGAGATGACAAGTGGGGCAGAAATCAGGGTCCACTAGGCTATTTTACTCCTATTGGGAAGGGCTGCACCCAAGGATGTACCGATACATTTGTAACAATCAGCTCTCTGAATAAAAAAGGCCCTGATTTGCAGCATTTGTCAATTTCTATGATCTAAATCTTGACCCATTTGGAGTTACCAATGAGATGGCCCTGACAGTGGAGGTAGGAAGAGAAGTGCACAGTGAGATCTCATGGGCTGGCCTGAGCTGGCTCCAGAGCACCACTGGCTCCCTCTTGAGACGGTGAGCGTGTCTGTTTTTTCTAGAGGACGTGACCTGCCATAACTCAGAGCAAGATTTCTCAATCTCAGCACTGGAGACATTTCCAGCTGGCAAATTCTCTGTGGTGAAGGCTGCTCTGTGCATTGCAGGGTGTTTAGCAGGATCTCTGGCCTTTACTCACTTGACGCCAGTTGTATCAACTAAAATATCTTCAGACTTTGTCAAATGTGCCCTGTGGGCAAAATTGTGCCCATTTGAGAACCACTGACTTAGAGGAAGGGGAAGTTGGCTTCGTATGAAAGTTGTGCAGTTGTTTTGAAGGTCCTGCTGTTTACTATGGGCTTGATAAATGTCCGTCAAGAATAGTCTATGCAAAGCCAATGCTTTCTGCATTTCTGGATGTGGATTTGTATGTTTTTTTCTGGGTGGTACGTGACAGGTGCACAATCCCTGTATTTTGTTTACTCTACTAGGCAGTATTTTAAACAGTATTTGAAACATTTTAAGCTGTTGATTTTTTATAATTGTTTTTGCTTCAGTAGAAACTATGAATTTGATGAATTCTCTTATCTGCAGGTGCGTAAAGCAATTGTCTGATTTAATCTACAAATATAGTAGAGCCCTTATGTTATTTTCTGGATAAGAACGCAATGTTAATATTTGAGAAAAATTAGAAGAAAAAGATATTTCATGGATCTTGGTTAGGAGCTTCACATGTCAATCAAGATATTAATAAGATGAATGTCTTGAGGAATTAATTAGTTTCATAACCTGGAGAAATGCTAAATAAATGTGTTATGATCAGAAAAAAGAAAGAACAAACGTTACCTCCCTAGGAACATGGACTTCATGGCCTTAGCTAGCACAGAGTCCTGTGGGGAAATTTGCTGTAACAGCTCATGCCATGAAGACTCAGCTACCTCTACATTTATTGCCACTGAGGTCACCTTGGTGTGTCATTTAGATGTGCAGTATATCCCACAGACAAGCACAGCTCGGGGGCATATCCTGGCTATGCCATGCGACAGTGGTCTTCCCCTTCTTCTCTTAGTAGGACTGGGACCCACTAACCCTGCAGGTTTGGATTAGACCTGTGACGTCCAAAGAGTGTTGTTTCCCTTCACAGGGACTGTGTCACTTTGCACTCCCATCGGGAGTGTATAAGTGTACTTTCTCCCCACAGTTTCACCAGCTGGGTGCATTGTCAAACTTTTGAATTTTTGCTCAATTGATGGGTAAGAGCTTGTATCTCAGTGTAGTTTTAATTTCAGTTCATTTATTATGAAGGAAGTTGAAAAAAATCTTTCCATATGCTTTCAGGCTGTTCTTCTTATATCTGTAAATTATCTTATCTTTTGTCCATTTTCTATAGAATTTCTGATCATTTCCCTCTAATTTTAAAGGTTCTTCGTATATAAGGAGGATTAACACTGATTTTATGTTAACAATATTTTGTCTTAGTTTGTCTTTTAACTTTGCCATGCAAACTTTTTTATCGTTATGCAAATTTATCATGGTTTCCTCACACCTGGATTTGAATAAGAGTCAGAAGACTTCATATACCCAGGTAATGGGTACAGAATTTCTGTGTGGGATGATGACAAAGTTTTGAAAATGGATAATGGTGATCACCGTATTGTACAACATTGTGAACGTACTTAAGATACTAAATTGTACCCTTAAAATGGTTAAAATGGTAAATTTTAAGTCTCTGAAACTTTTGGATTATATTCTTCTGTATGGTATAAGCAATTGATCTAATTATATATTTTTCTGATTGACTATCAAGTTGCCCCAACACCATGTGATGAAAAGAGGATCTTTGCTGCAGTAATTTGAGCATCACCATTACAGCACACTAGATTTCCATTGTAGTTGGGTCTATTTCGAGACTCTGTTCTATCCCACTGGCCTTTTCAAATACCAATTCTACATTGATTTAATTTTAGAGGATTGACAGTATATTTTCATATCACTGCATCTAGTTTTCCCTCCAGAGTGTTTCCTTTTCTCCTATTTTTATTCTGAGTTTAATGAACAAAATTAAATACAAATATATAAAATATATTAATTAATATGTATTCCTTTTTAAAATTCTTTTCTGTTCTTAGTTTTTCATTTTTGGTTGAAAGTATTTTTTTTTTCTTATTCCCAAATGTTTTTTTGAGGATACTTAATTTGCTTTGGAGTATTGTGTTACAGTTTAATTTAGTTTTGTGTTTGTATGTTTTGTTTTTTTTCCTAATTGGAGGGCAGTTCCAGAAGAAATGGTTTGGTTTACCTTTTTAAATTTTTATACAGTAGTTTTATTTAGATGTGGTCTGTTTTTCCTATTCCTACTTATTTTACATGGAGGGTTTGGGGTTCTATATTGCCTTTTCTGTCAGTTCTTCCCTTGGGTGTGCCGTTTTCTTGATGAATGATTTTGAAGGAGTAGGGGGCTGGTTAGTATTTTTGTTTCTCTTTTGTTTCTGCAGGATGCTCAATTTTCCTTTAGCTTATTCTTTCCTTCAGTATCTCATTTCCAAGGGGTACTCACTTCTTCCTCCTGTCTGGCTCTCCCCTTAGACAAAGTGCTGGATGGCTGCTTTGGGTCCTGCACATTTTCCCAGCTGCTCCCCCCTCTCCAGTCCTGGGGAGTGTCTGTACTTGGGCACTTGGCACTGGACTTTCTCCTTCTGCTGATGGCGTTGTCTGTGTGTTGTCTAAGGGCATCGCCTTACTCTATTCTCCTTTCACGGAGTCTTGTGGCATTGGGTGAGAAGTGGGAGCTCTAATGGAATTATAGGGGATTTGGCAATCACAGCAATTAGTTTCTTAGTTATGTCAAATATGTGGATTATGAATAGTTAAATTTGTTCTCCTTGTGGATTTTATGATCTTTTTATGGGAGGATAAGGGAATGTTGTGAAGGATATGGAAACTCAGGTCACTGCCCTATCTTTTTCTGTTACAAACTCAGAAGTTTTAATTTCCCTTTAATTTTAATCTCAAGGTGACTTCATGATAATGATAAGGCATTGCTGATATGAGTGACTGAGGGAGGAGGAAGGGGAATTTGTGGACTACTATTGGGAAAATAATTCTTCTGTAAGGATCTCCACTCCCCTGTGCTTGCAGGAATTGAAGTTTGAAGCATGGACAGGTATGTCAGCATTCACAGAGCACTTCAAGTGGACCCCCTGTCCCTGAGCATGCTTTCCAAAACAGGATGATGATAACTTAAAATTGATATCTCTTCATATCTTTACAAAGCTGTAGCAAATCAACCAAGTTTTTTTTGGAAGGTCTACTGCTTCTGTACATATTCAGAGTAGCAACTTAAAGTATCAAGTCTTTTTAATCAGTTTATTTCCATAGGAACGTTCTTCAAATATACTTTGTAAGGGTCATACTGTCTGAGTTTTTGATGCTGCAGTTTTCCACGTCTGTAATTTGAGGGATTTTTCCCCCCAATATTCTTCTTGGTTCTACATTTCCTCTGTCATCATGAGCATATTCTATTTTGTAGTGATTGGATTGGCATTTTAAATACTGTTTGGCAGGAAGAGGGTTTCATGTTTACGTTCAAGATATAAATGGATCTCTCTAGAGAGCAGCAGGACATTGCGTGTGTACAACTAAAAGCCAGAAGTCACTTCTTGATACATATTGTGCAGACTACACAAGCAGTATATGATAACACCCTCCCCGCCAAAAAAAGTGAGGGGATTTTAATGACCAACGCTGGAGCCAGACTAATTAAGTTCTAATCGTGGCTTTAGCAGGAACTAGCTTTGTGAGCTTGGGCAAGTGGTTTTACCTCTTTGTGTCTCAGTTGCTTCATCTGTGAAATCAAGATAGTAATTGCAATCATTTTATGAAATCATTGGAAGGAATTCAATGAATTAGTATCAGTAAAGTGCTTGGAACGGTTCCTGGCATATGACAAGCCCTACGTATGTGCTATGTAAGTACTAGTCAACACATATGAAAATGTAATCAAATCAAATCAAATTAAAAAGATAATATATTATCAACTGCGTTGGTGGCAACAGGGAGAATAAAGGCAAAAATGAATAATCAGAGATCTCTTCTACCTTGAGAGATGTTCGGTGCTATGGCACGGTGGCAACTGGCATTGACTAACATACAATTATCTAAAATTCCCACATTTGAGAAAAAAGGCATACAGAAAGAAATCTGTTTCTATTCAAATTTTACATAAAGCAAACCATGATGAGAAGGAATTATTGTATCTTGGTGTGCTCAAAAATTATCCTGTTTTATAATGGTTTTTAAAAATAGGGATTTTAGAGGACTAATTTCTTAATGTCCTGCCTGCATAGAGACATTATAAAAAGACAAATCAAACCTTCATAGAGGTACTTAAATACCTGAGTGAGTATGGGGTCGAGTGATGGGACGATGGCACGGACAGGTGTGCGTGAGAACAGTGAACTGTCACGTGAAAGTGATGCTGAACTCTTCGTCAGTCGATTCCGGAGGGGTCTGAATAGGGCCACAGATGATTTCTGGGTCCTAGAAGCCTCAGAAAAGTGTGTGCATTTGTCTGTTTTTTTCAGGAAAAGGTCCCTCAGATGATCAAAGGAGTCCATGTCCCAGCAGAGGTTAAAAATCACTGGTGCAGAAATTACTGATTATTTGATGTTCTAGTTAACATTATGTGAAAGCATTTTTTCAAAGGGATAATCTACTCATTATTTAAGATGAGAAACTAAAGATTACCCACTTTGTATGAAAAAGGAAAAGAATCAGGGAAATTAAACATAAACCGACTATCCCTTAAATGTTCCTTTTTCTTTACTTCCTTTTATTTCTCTTCTACATTACTGTTATGACATTGTATTGATTTTTTTTTTTTTTGTAATTTGGAAGACATCTATGCTCACTATTATACAACCAATGCTTGGAGTTTTTTGTTATTAAAGTAGGCGTTAAGGTAAATTGTATTATCTAAGGGTTTCATTTCAAGGTAATAAGCGGAGCATTATGAATAGTTTTACTTCTCAAAGAGAAGGCCTTGTTCTAATAGGATTGAAAACCACTCTGCCATGCCACATGGAAACAATTCTAATTGTGTAAAATCTAATACTTTGTAAACTGTCCATAAAGACCTTACTGATTTTAGGACAGAATAGAAAGATTTTATGTAGAGCCTATGTTTGAGAAGAGGGAGGGGCTATAGCTACACACGGAGTAAATATAAAGTTCTATAATCAAGGAAGAAGAAAGTAGAATCTGAGACTCCTCTCTCCCATTCCCTCTCTCTCATGTGTCTCCATGTGTGCGTGTTCTGTTCTACCGTGTCTTATCTTCCTTTACATCTCAAAGAGCAATACTTGCCACAGAGCAGGCGTGTGCTATGTTTGTTAATTGATTCATATTCTGCACAATCGCCAATTCTCTTGTCCTTATCTCACCCACAGTAGGGTTCACTAGCACTAACAATGGAAAAGATAATAAGCGAATCTAAGTTTAATCCTCTTTTGTTTAAACTAATCTCTCTCTCTAATTAATGGCTGTTCCTACCATTACTGCTAATGAATCTGGAGACCGTTGTCTACAGCTGCGCAGGAAGCACTCTATTAAACCATCAATTGGAATTCAAAAGGGAGAGCAGAGTCCGGCTCCCTATTGTTCCCTTGGTGACTTTTTGCCTAATGAAAAGGGTGTCTGAAATATGAAAACCAGATGGAGCCCTCTCCCTGTAGTGCATAGCTCTGAGTCCTGGATTGCGTCCTAGCTTTCCATGTTTGAATCTGAATGTTGTAAGAATGATGTACCTTAGAGTAGTCAGTGGGTTACGTCAAGGGACAGGAGGGGTGAGGCAAGGGGGGAGGGAGTAAGGTCACCTGGGGAGCTTTTAGGAAATCTCTCTGAACCTCCACCTCCACCCTGCTGAGGGCTGGCCCAGTAGGGCTTGGGCTTCCTCTGCAGATCTGTGCACTTCCAGAACCTCCTCAGGGGGATTTCTGTGCCACAATCGAGCTCCACCCCGCAACACACACACACATTGGCGAGAAACTGCAGGTGACACCTACAGCAACACACGTGGCTTCCTGATAGGACGTTGCTTTTAAAAAAGAGGCAACCTTTTACGCTTTTGGATTGTTTGAACTTTACTATTTCAAACTATAATACTTCAAATAAACTGAGAGCTTTGGATTCATAATACATACTATTAAGTGTTAATGTTTCATTTATGGAAAATCTCTGATGTACCAGGAACCATGCAAGGTGATGGAGCATACACAGGTCAAAGACAAGGTGCTGCCCTGCAGAAACTCTCCGCCAGGTACTCAGAGAACCTGTGGATTACAGAATTCAATAGTGGAGTGTGGAATTAAATAGAAGTCTTGGTATATATTGTCACATGTGTTGCTTAATTGAGATATCCAAATGTTATTTTTAGTCACCTCCAGAAGAGCCTGACCATATGTATATGCGTCACTTAATGATGGGGTTACAGTCTGAGAAATGCATCATTAGGTGATTTTGTCACTGTGCGAACATCACAGAGTTGATTGCTTGTAGGCTACAAACCTGCACAGCATGTGGCTGTACTCAGTATGGCAGGCAACTGTAGCACAATGAAAAGTACTGTGTATCTAAACATAGCAAAGGTACAGTAAAAACATAGTATAAATATTAAAGTACGCCTGTATAGGGCACTCACCATGAATGGAGCTTGCAGGACTGGAGGTGGCTCTGGGTGAGTCAGTGAGTGAGTGGTGAGGGACGTCCTAGGACATTACCGTGCACTGCGGTAGACTTTATAAACACTGGACACTCAGGCTACCCTGAGTTTATAAAAAAATTTTCTTTCTTCAGTCATAAATTAATCTTCGCTTACTGTAACATTTTTACCTTATAAACTTTTTAACATTTTTTAACTTTTTGACTCTTTTGTAATAACTGTCGACACTGTATCCCTTGTTGACAGAGAAGAAGGACTGTCTGTGGCCAAGATGAGACCCTTAGGAGAAAATGACATGGCCATAGCAGGGAAAAGGACGTGGTCACACACCACTACATTGTTAACTACTACAAGGTTTGGTAACTTCCAGGGGTTTGCCTCCTGCAATTACACAGAAACCTGCTCTAGAAAAATATTGCCTGACTATCCCTGGTGGACTGCCAGCTGACCAAGACATCCCCACTTTGCGGGTCCTGCCAGCAGCACTAACTGGATTGGACCGACCTTGCAAATATTCCTTCCTGATGAGAAGCTGCAGACCCGGAGCCAGTTCCAGCGGCTTAGGGAGACTGTGGACAAAATGTCTTTATACCCTATGGTTCACGTTTTGATGTAAAGAGCTGAATTCCACCTCATTTTGATGTTAAAACTCGACCCCAAAGTGAACGTGGGATGTACATATTAAGTCTCTGAGCATGCACTAGACCTTCTCCATAAGCATCCACAGGCATCCCCACACCTGATGAGACACATGGAAGACAGAGACCGGAAGCCTTCAGTGCTGCTGTTTCCTTCCCCGCTGCAGAGCGAGTGCTACAGCTTCCCCGGGGAGCCACATTCCTCAATCTGCAGAGTGTCACTCTGAAAATAAAGTCTTCTCCTTTTCCTTTCCCCCTGAGATTTCACAGTCACTCTGTTAACATAACACTTAGCTTAAAACAAATTGTTCAGCTGTACAAAAATATTTTCTTTCTTCATACTCTTATTCTATAAGCTTTTGCCTATGTTTAAAAATTTTTATTTGTTTTTTAGACATCTTTGTTAAAAACTAAGACACAGGCTGGGCGCGGTGGCTCACACCTGTAATCCTAGCACTCTGGGAGGCCGACGTGGGCGGATCGCTCAAGGTCAGGAGTTCGAAATCAGCCTGAGCAAGAGCTAGACCCGTCTCTACTAAAAATAGAAATTAATTGGACAACTAAAAATATATAGAAAAATTTAGCCAGGCATGGTGGCACATGCCTGTAGTCCCAGCTACTCGGGAGGCTGAGGCAGAAGGATTGCTTGAGCCCAGGAGTTTGAGGTTGCTGTGAGCTAGGTTGATGCCACAGCACTCTAGCCCGGGCAACAGAGTGAGACTCTGTCTCAAACACACACACACACACACACACTCACACAAACTAAGACACAAACACACACATTAGCCTCGGCCTGCACAGGGTCAGAATCCTCTGTATCATTGTCTTCCACAGCCACATCTGTCCCTCTGGAAGGTCTTCAGGGACAATGCCATACAAGGAGCTGTCACCTTCTGTGATACCATGCCTTCTTCTGGAATGCCTTCTATGGGACCTGCTGCAGCTGTTACACAGTTAACTTTTCTTTTTAATAAGTAAAAGTACAGTCTAGAATAACAATAAAAAGTATAGTGTAGTAAATATATAAACCAATCATATAGTCATTTATTATTATTATCAGGTATGATGTATTGTGTAGGACTGTATGTGCTATACTTTTATTCGAGTGGCAGTGTGGTAGGTTTGTTTACACCAGTAGCATCATGAACAAGTGAGTGATGCATTGCACTAAGATGTTACGATAGTTACAGACAATGTCACTAGGTAAGAGGAATTTTTTTCAGCTCCACTATAGTCTTATAGTGGGATCACTGTTGTATATGTGGTCTGTTTTGGGCCAAAACATGGTTATATAGCTCATGATCATATCACGAAAACACTCTTGGTCAAGTCATACCCCCTAAAACAGAGCATCAATGCAGAGAGGAACAAACTGACATACTAGGCAAACTGGACTGTGGATGCGAATATATACTATTCATACTAAGGGTGAAAATGCCTTTCTAGATACACGACTACTGTCAAACTCAAGTGCAACAAGTTGCTTTAGTTGTTGAGTCCAGCGCTCAGAGACAGGGTTAAGAAACACAGAGACTGTGGGTTTTGATTATATGCATCCTGAAAAAAAAAACAATCACTTATTTCGGTCCACAGGGATTGTTTTTATATTTTCATTTTATAAACACTTATTAAATGCCTACTGTTTGCTAGATATTATGTTGGTCCCAGGGATAGAAACAACATAGCCTCTGTCTTCAAAAAGTTTGCAGTCTAGCAGGAGAGGCAGCCTTAGGGAGCAAGTTTACCATAATGTGGTCGGGGCATCATCAAATACGACAAGGCACAGCCATGGCATAATGTCGGGGATGTGAACCATAAAGTCAGAAAAAAGAACACATAGGAAGACCTTCTAAAAGAACGTGGCCTGCAAAAGATTATTCAGAGATAAAAAGCTAAAAAAAAATGGTTTTCTCCTTCAAGCCTTTCTTAAGGAGAAAACCATTCATCTTAATCACTTGGTTTGTTAGAAACAAAAATGATGTGGATAGGAAACCTATGCCAAGAATTGAAAGATGGAGAGTCATTGAAACAAACATTACGGGCAATAGGGTTTCGCTCCCGATGACCAAATGACAACTCACTCGGGCAATTCGGCTCGCCAAAAATAGTTGGCAAGGACAGTCCGAGGACAGGTATCAAATGTCACAGGTGATGATCGAAACCTGAGGTGGTTTGGAGCAGTGGGCCCCCACCCCTGTGCCTCCTGTGTCAGAGATGTCATCACCGTTCACCCCAGAGACTCCTTCTGTGATGCCTCCTCTCCCCGTAAGCTTCCTGAGGGCAGGGGCCAAGTCTCGTTTGACTCGGCGTCTGTGTTTGCTGTTACGGCATACAGTGTATGATTGTTCCATGAGTAAACCATCAGCCACCAGGAGAAAGATTTGACAAGAAAAAATCAGTTTTTGTGGTAAATCAGGGGTCAGCAGGAGACAGTGCAGGCAGGCCCCAGGGCCACACGGACAGAAACGGCCCCTCCTCCTACCTCGGGTTGGATTTTGAAGTGCTATTTATTTTTCTTTGTAGGAGTTTGAGAGGTTTCAGAGCATGATTCAAATAAAATGTTGTCTTCTTACACGTTATTCTTTTCTTGGCTTCATGGCTTATACCCTTTTGCACATCTCAATAATCAAAAGCATAATTTTGAAAAGACTAAACAGGTGTGCCTGTGAACAAGTCTTTGCACTTTCCCCCTTCCTTGGTGACAGTGGTTTGCTTCCTACTGTCACACATGCAAGGTCAGTGTGCGGAGAGAAGCCAGGGCCCGAGTCAGGCGATGTCCATCCCAGCACTGTGGAAGAGTGGAAGCCAGACGGGACACATGGCTCGGTGGCAGCTACAGGATTCTGGGACACAGTGTTTGCTGTGGACCAAGTGTCTGTGTCCCCAGATTCATACTTAGAAACCCTAATCCCTAAGGTGATGGCATGAGGAAGTGGGGACTTCGAGAGGTGATGAGGCCAGGAGGGTCGACTGCCCTTGCAAGAGAGCGAGCTCCCTTGAGCCTTGGCAAAGGCACAGTGAGACGGTGCCACCTATAAGGCAGGAAGGGGATCCTCACCAAGCACGGAATCTCCTGGTACCTTGTTCTTGGACTTTCCAGCCTCCAGAACTGTGAGAAGTATATTTCTGCTGTTTATAAGCCACCAAGTCTATGGTATTATGTTATAGCAGCCCAGATGGACTGAGACAAAATCAGTTGTATTATATACAACATAATCAAACTTGATCAAACTTTCTTGATCTTGGTCTAGTAGCTGCATGCTGCCCGCAGCAGAAGCATCATCTCTGGAGACAACATGGCATAAGTTTAGCTTTAGAAAGTGTCCTACTCTCAGCTCTACGATGTATTTCCCAGGTGATCTGAGAAAGCTACATCTCTCTGGTCATCCGTTTCCTCTTCTGTAAGGTGGGAGTATTCAGAGTCCTTAGGGGATTCAGATGTGCTACTTAGCGAAAACAACTGATGTCTGGAAACACCCGAATAAATTGATATCATCTTGCTAGAAACCCACAATGCTCTTCCCACCACGTGGTCCTTGCATTTGCTCCAACCGGGCCTGGAACTCTCTCCACCCCACCCCCAGCCTCCCCAGCTCTCTGCAGGACCAACTTACTGAATTCTCATCTCAAGCCTTGCCTCCTAAGAGAGGGCTTCCCAGCCGCCCTGCCTAAATGTGCAGTCACTGTCGCACTGCCCTCATTATTTTCTGCACATTTCCCACCTTCTAAAATCGCCTTGATTACATATGGCTTGTCTGTTTGTTGTCTCTCTACTCTAGTAGAACATAAGGTGCTTGAAGACAAGTGTCTTCTCCATCATCCTTACCACTGTATATAACCCTAGAAAAGTACCCGGACATAGGAAGCACTCCATAAATATTTTTTGAATGAATGAATTAACCCAATTGATATTTTTTTTACTACTGCCTTGATTTTTTTTTCTTTTTACTCATTTCAAATTATAGTAGGATTTCTTTCCTTTCTTCATTTGGAGAAAAACCTCAGCAGATGATAAGCACAATCTGGAGTGCTTCAGGCCAGGACAATAAGCATGCCCATCTGTATCTGTGGGTGTTGCCTCAGTTTAGGCAGAAAAGATACAGCCAAGAAGATATAGAGAAAGAAACAGAAGAAAAGCCCATGGGTACTTAATATTTATCAGTGTAGTAAATTTCTCCAACAGAAAAAGAAAAGACAGATATAGTTTAATTGGATCCAGTCTCTTTGAGTACTGTCCTCCCATTTTCCTCTGAAGAAAAGAAAGGGAGAGAAGAGAGCCAAATAATAATCTACATTTAGTCAAGTATTTCTGGGGGTGCCAAGGCAAGAGGTTGTTGAAGTTTATTTCTCTTTCTTTTGCTGAGTTGAATTTCCAGCTCAGGAGCATGGGCTGAAATGGAAGAGCAATCAGTTATAAAGAAAAAAATACATTTGGTGTCTGTTTCTGTTGGACAAATAATTGAAAGCATGAGTGTTGTGTGGTTTCTCTAAGACTTCAAAAGTGTACGTAATCACAGAAAGGGGAATGCCATCTGTTTATTGTTAGGGCCATGTTTTATTTTCCTGCTTGTACTTTCAATATACTCAATGAACTTAACTTTTTATAAAGAAAATTAATTATTATTTATGCTAGGTTTACATTAGTGATAAATATACTCATTTCCCCCTTTCCATTAAGAGTGTAATAGTGTCAGATAATAGATTAGAACCATTTGGCAATTAATCACAGTCACCCATGCTTAGAAACTGCTCATTGGCCAAAATAATCAGTAGAAACCCTACTCAGAAAAGAGAGCATTCATCTTTTGTAAATCTAATAATATGTTGGCAGGTTTGCAAAGTTTGGTAACAATAACTTGTGTGCTGCAAAACATAAGGGGTGTGTTATCAGAGAGAATTTATAGGCCATTCTCTATTAGCGCCCATCCACCTTAGCATCTGTGGAATCCCCATGTCAGCAGTAAAGGCAGAGAGTGGAAAACAGTAGAGCTTCAGACCTGAACCTTAGACTCAGGGAAGTACATTGTGACTCAGTGGCAGCACTGGGCCTAGATTCCAGTTCCCCACGTGCCCAGCTCAGTGACCGTCCAACTGTACCACCACAAGTGTTCTGCGTAGTCAATGTCATCTTTGGCTAGAACAGACACAGCTCATATTCATCCAAGAGGGCTTCATGGGCCAATTCCACAAACAGCTACTGAAGGCAGACTGTGTTTTGGGCTCCATTAGGTACACTGTCCTGTAATTTGCGCATAGCATTGATTCCAAAGGTTAGTTATTGTTTTAATATTTGGAAGTTATGTCAGCTTTAGCTTATGAATTTCTCATTATCTATCAACTTAATTAAAGACACTGTGTATCAATTGAGTGTTTTCCATATGAGAGTCCATTACTGTATTGGATACCAGGGATACTAAGCAGTAGAAGCCCCTGCCTTTAAAGAGCTTGCCAACTGGTTATACAAAAAGAATGGGCAGCATGGTATCTATTCAAAGACACTTTTATGACATTGCGTTCTTTGTTGTGTTTTGTTTTTACTTTTTCTCTCACTACTTTGGCTGTTCTTTCCAGTCTGCGTTGACCTCTTCTCTTCTCTTCCCTCTGCTGGTCCCGTAAACATTGGGGTTGCTTGGGACTCTGTCCTATGTTCTTGTTCTATTTCCTCCCAGGGTTGTCTCATTCAGTCCTTCAGATTTTATTATCATCTGTAGCAGGAATTATTGACCTAGGGCTCATGGGTAAGCTTCGTGGCCTGTGACTGCCCTAAGATTAAATGTACGTTGGTGTTGGTGATCACAGCTTTGTCAGGTTTGCAGAAGTGACCTTGACTTCAAAGCTCTATTCCCAGGTCTGTACGCTGGACTCTGACTGCACCCGGGCAACACCGCCTGGAGATCTCACAGCTGCTTGAAACTTAACAGGTCTCACTTTAATTATTCTTTCCACTGAGGCCAGAGTGCATTTTCTAAAATAAAATTTGATCACCTCATTACCTGGCTTGGAAGTCACTAGTGGACTCCATCAAGCTCCGGAGCTGAGCACCATGAGGATTCCACAGCCTTTTGTGAACTGCTGTGTGTGCTGTCTCCGGTATCATGACTGCCTGTAACCTCCCACCCTCTTTAGCATGTACTTCTGACAGCTTCTCAAACATGCCATGTTCTGTCCATACCTTGTCCTTGAAATAGCCTCTTCCAGCCTCCCTCGACCCTGCTCAGGCCCCCACATCACCTCCAGCCCCTGCTTTTCTCATTCCGGTGGCTACTTGCTACTCATCCTTCAGTGGCTACTTGCTACTCATCCTACCTCTTCTGTTGTGCACCCCAGAGCACCTTCCCTTCTGTAATACCCAGAACTTACTGCACCGTGACTTGTCCATCCCTCTTCCTCCAGGGACTGTAAGCGCCCCTGGGGCAGGGCTCACATCTATTGGGTTTACTACGGAATTCCTAGGATGTGGGATAAGCTTTATTATTACCAAAAGTCCAGTACTTGTCCTTGAGGCTAATCAGTGAGAACAGAATGAGGGCAAATGGTTTGAAGGAATGGAAAGAGAAGTTTATTAATTTACCAGCAAATGAGGAGGGTGGTGGACTAGCCTCTTGAAAGACTGACATCCGGCCTTTAAGCAGAAATACAGGGATTTTTAAAGGGGGGTGTTCAGAGGCTGGGCTCAAGTGGACTCGGGTCTATGTGACCAGTATCACATGTCATGACTTTGGGTTATTGTTGTTTAACTATAGTTGGTGGTTTTGGTCAACCATATCTCTGGTGAAGATGATCCTGTGACTTCTGGACAATTCTTTTGAGCCGTCTCCTGTGGCTTAAGATCCTAGAAAACAAAGAACAAAGAACATTTTTCTGGCCCTTTGATTACAGGCTGTGGGCAGAAACACAGGTTTTAATTCCCAAAAAGACTGGGGAGTTATAAAGACACAGCTCGTAATACATTTTGCCCTTTTCCAGCTCTTTGCTTCTGTTACATTATTACCCAGAAAGTGCTCTGTAAATACCTAGTGATGAGTTAAGGACCAGTTTGTACAGAACAGACAGCACAGTGCACTTAGAGAACAAAGAGGAAGTCACACTATGGGTTATGACTGTCATCCAGCAAGTACAGCTGGAGCTTGGTCCTGAAAAATGGGTAGGATGTGGCTTAACCAAGACAAGAAAGCGTGAAAAACAAGGGAGGAAAAAATATCCTGGGGAAAGTGTTTGAGCTGATTCGATGTGATTAGTGGGTAGAAGAGAGATCAGAGTCTGGGTCATGAGGGGTCTACGTCCAGTGCAGGAGGTGGTTGGCTCAAGGTGTAGACCTTGAGGAAGAGCACACAGTGAATGGCCTTGAACACTGGGAGGGAGTGGGGAGCCATGAAGGTATTGAGCAGCGGAGTGACATGATGCAAGTGATGCAGCATTTTGGAAGGATTGCTATAGCATTAGACAGCAGCAGTGTTCCTCACACTTCAGTCATTTGTGAATACCTTCAAAATGCTTTCTCTATATCTGAGTACCATCTCTACTGCACATTACTTTATACTTTTCTGTAAGTGGCTTTTTAATTCAAATGATCTATTTTTAAAAGGAAATTTCATCGATACTGAACATGAAAAACAAATATCACTTGTTAATTGAAATAAATATAAAAATTAATCTAATGAAAAATGTTGAATTCCGGGTCAGATAGTGTTTTCTGCCCAAGTGTCAAAGTCTGAGCTATTCTCTCTTTGTTATAAAGAGAGATAAGCAACTTTCAAAAGGTAATAAAGATCCTAAGCAAAATAGATCATTTCCAACATGTAACAACAGCAACAGAAAAATTGAAAAGATAATTCATTTTTTAACAGAGGGAACAGTATTGTCCAGGCAGAGGTCAGGAGATTGTCTTCACCAGAGATGCTATCATTAAACAGCAATAGCCCAAAGCTGTAAACCCCCTTTAAAAGCTCTGTATTTTTGCTTATAAATAGGACGATGATACTTTAAGACAAGAGTCTGCCATGTTCCTCAATTGAAGGCAAGTTAATAAACTTCTCTTTCCTTTTCCTCAAACCATTTG